>CALNHX010003119.1:0-157945 GCA_940337035.1 Agriotes lineatus | reverse complement strand
AAAATAGTATTTACTTTGTGTGATCGTCAAAAAATAGTGTTCATAACTCGCTAGAAAGTGCAAATATCTGTGCTTGTGTTTTAGATCCACTCCGGCTTTGCTACGCTACGCCCTCGTTTGCCTAATCAACACTCCCACGATATTTGCTACTTTCGACGCTTGTTATGAAAATAACTATTGCTGATACCTAGCATTTTAGTGGCTGCATATAATTCTAGTCGGTTGATGCTCTCATATGCTGATTTAAAATCAATAAACAGATTATGTGTTTCTATATTTTTTCACATGTTCTTTCTAGGATTTGCTTGAGCTTAAATATGTGGTCTACTATTGATTTGCGTTTACGGAAGCCTGCTTGAAAATTCCCAATTTTTTCCTTCACCTGTGCTTGCAGTCTACTATGTCTATTATTTGGAAAAAATAAATTAACAAAGCGATCCCGACTAAACAAAAACAAGATAAGGAGGAGATACTACTAAGTATGATGAAAGAAATGATGTCTAACACTGAGGAAATGGTGAAGGAAATCAGAAGCATAGGAAAAGAGCAAAAAGAAAGCCTAGACATAATCAAGGAACTGAAAGACGAAAACAGAAAACTGGAAACGGAACTAAAGGAAACAAAACAGCGGATAGAATAACTAGAAAAAGAAAAAAGAGGAAAAACCTGGTGATTAAAGAAATTCCAGTAAACACTAATAATGATAAAATCTTAAAGGAACAACTAGACGACTTTATAAAGAACAAACTAGGAATAAATATCGAATTAAAAAACGCAGGATGATTAGGAGACAAAATATCTGTGATAGAGACAGACAGACTGACGGACAAAATAAACATTCGCGAGAATAAGAATATGCTTAAAAACACAGAAGATCACAAAGTATATATATATAGAGTCAGACATGACAAAAAGGAAAAGATAGATACAAGCCCATCTTAGAAGGAATGCAAAGGAAGAGAAGAACAAAGGTAACCAGGTAAAAGTGGAATATATGAAGTTAGCCATAAATGGCAAAGAATGAAAGTGGAAAGACATTGACTCAAAAAACGAATACTTAACAGGAAGGATGGAAAATAAGATGACGAATCAGGCAGAGATAAAGGACACGAGAAAGGGCAAAAATAGGACAAAAATAAAAAAGGCTGCAAAAAAACTAAATGCATCCATAAACAAGATGTCGACCCTGGCGCAGAAAAGGACAAGAATAGAAAAGAAAAAATACAGTAAAATGGGAACACGAGGCATAAAAAGTATGACAGGAAAGGAAGACGAATTAGTAAATGAACTTCAGGGTACAAGTATAGAATATCTCGGAATAACAGAGACAAAAAAGAAAGGATGGAGATTATAAAACTGACAGGAGAATTTTGGATGATATGGTCGGGAGTGAAACGGGAGGAACAAGGAAAAGCCGGAGTTGCACTAATCGTTAAAGGTTAAACAGGTACGTGAAAAATTAAAAATTTGTGACGACAAAAGAGGAATACCTAATAATTATAGCGTACGGGCCAAATGAGAATGAAAAAGATCAATTCTACCAAGTTTTACAACGAGAAATAGACGACAGCAAGTGCAACATAATAATGATGAGCGGTTTAAAAGGAAGAGGAGGAAACGATAACAAAGGAAAAGACTGATGCTTAAGGAAACAACGTGAAAAAGTCTAAAACACAAATGGAGAAAGATTGATAAATTTCTGTGTAGAAAATGAACTAATAATAGCTAATTCACATTTCCAGCACAAAGAAATACACAAGATAAAGAGGTAAATGAGAAAAGATAAAGATATCAAAAAATACTGCAACAAATAATTAAAAACGTCAACGCACAAGAATCAACTGAACAAATGTGGAACAATTTAAAAAAAATAATAACTGCGGAGCAAATATGTGGAACAACAAAAATAATAAATACACAAACCAAGAAGATACACTGGTGGCCTGAGACGATAAAAGAAAGAAACTATGAGAAATATAAAAAGATAAGAAGGAAGGTGAAAAGACTAGTACACGAAGAAAATTAAAAATCATCGGTAGAATTCGGAGAAAAAATTAAAAATGCCTACAGGGAAAATCAAAAACGGGTTTTGGGGCTATTAAAAATACAAGAGAGTGCGAGTTGAACTGTGGTACGAGACGGACGCGTATGCGGACGACCGTTATCAGTGACCGTTCGTGCACCAGGCGATAAGATTTGCTTACGGACTTAGCATTAAACTGTGAGTCTTAATCTTGGATGACATTCCTTACTAATAAACGTAAATAACAATAATAATTAACCTGTAGAATTGCAATAACTGCTTTAGCGGAAAGGTCAGCGTTCACCGCCGCTACAGCACGGATAGCGGCGGCCCCCTTTTTGTCTGCAAGAGTGATATTTAAATCTTAACCCTGTATATTTCAAACAAAGCCTGTGCTACAACTAATATTAATATATGGGAGATCCAAAACCCTCCCCGCTTAAAAATCCAATCTTAATTATTCAAGGAGCAAATGCTACTCCCAGTCCAATGGATACAGAAACTACCAACATAAACACAAAAAAACGCGGACTGACAACCCCAGATGACGATAATGACGTTAACAAACGTTACATGTTTAACAACGATACACTTATAACCCAAAACAAATTCTATACATTGCAATCTGAAACAACACTCAACCAGAATTCCACAAATAAAGCTTCTCACACAACCGAAGAACCAGCCAAAGCAAAAATCCCACCGATATTCCTACTTAACGGCACCCACCATCAAAACATAATCAAAGACATCAAAGCAGTAATTAAAAATGAAAACTTCACCACTTCATACAGAGGAACTCAATTAAAAATCAATTTAAACAGCTCTGATGATTATAGACCCTTAACCAAATATTACGAGGATAAAAAGGTGAACTATTACACTTATCATTCCGCGGAAAACGCCAATATCTCAGCAATTATAAGAAATGTACCTATTTCAATCTCTGATGAAGAAATCTCTTCAGAACTACAACAATTACAATACCCAGTAATTAAAAGAACTAGATTGCTAAATAGCAAAAAAGTGCCCATGCCGCTAGTGGCAATCGAGCTATCAAAAACTGATAAGGCCAAGGAGCTCTTTAACCTAAACAAACTTCTACACTGCGTAGTGACCGTGGAACCACGAAGAAAAAACAGCGAAACACCACAATGCACAAATTGCCAAAGCGTAGGCCACACTAAAAACTACTGTCGCCTACCACCGCGTTGCGTAAAATGCACTGAACATCACCACTACAAAGAGTGCCAAAAAACAAAAGACAACAAACCCAGTTGCGTAAACTGTGGAGCAGATCACACGGCCAACTACAGAGGCTGCCCATACATCAAGAAGCTGACTAGAAATACTTCCCCTCACAATCAACAAACACAACATACTCCTAAAATCCACCCTACTAATCCCAACGCCCTTATTGCAGGAAATATTACATCCAACCCAACTTATGCCAATATCTTAGCCAACAACTATACAAATCCCAACCAAACAAACAACAATCAATCGACATCCAACTCTGCTAGTTCAACGTCAAATATCTTTCAGACCATCCTACAAATGTTAACTCTTTACATTGAACAAATTAAGAATTTTATCCTGTCAATAATTCCAATGCTCCTCAATGGCGGCAAATGAACAAAATTTAATACACAAGTTAACACTAGTTAATTGGAATGCCGACGGCCTAAAAAACAAAGTCTACCTTTATCTCATTTCTCGCAAGGCATAATACTGATATTGCATGCCTAACGGAAACGCATCTGGTCAACAACGAGCAACTAACAATCCCTGGATACACGATATGCAGAAAAGATAGAGAATCAGCAGTTGGATGGGGAGGTGCAGCGATAATGGCTAAACGAAGCCCTCACATAACATCAGTAGATATTAATAATACCCACAAAATAGAAGCTACCGCAGTAAAAATTAGCTTAAAAAATAATAGCACACTAAAACTTGTTTGCGGATACAAATCACCTAACAGACAACTTATCTGTGAAGAACTAGAAGACATCTTTAGCACCCCAGAACCAACACTACTATTGGGAGATTTAAATTGTAAACATACAAACTGGGGCTGCAGAAAAACCAACCCTAACGGTATCAAACTTAACGATTTCGCCTCCCAACTTGCATTACACATCTCGGCACCAACAGACTACACATACGTTCCTTACAGAGCTGACCACATGCCTGACATTTTAGATATAACTCTTCACAAAAACCTAACTTCACCAATTACTCAAACAGTTCTGACAGAACTAGATTCAGATCACTTACCGGTAATTGTGACCTTTCACAACGCTGCCCAAAATTACCCTAAAATTCCTAGGCTAATAAATGGTCCAATAAATTGGGATCAGTTCAAAAAATCAATGAACAATCTGTTGTCCTGCCCAACAAATCTCATCTCACAAATGGATATTAATAATGCAATAGAAACCTTCAAACACACACTTAACCAAGCAGTACATAACACCACTACCATATACCGGCAAAGCAGGCCCCCAACTTATCTCCATCCACCAATAGCCATATTCAATTTAATTAAAGAAAAACATAGAGTACGAAGATTATGGCAAAGAACCCGTGATCCGCTAACTAAAGTACGACTAAATCAACTAATCAGAGAAATCAAAGAAAAATTGGACAAACACAGATTTGAATCATACAATAAATATGTAGAAAATTTAAACCCTGATGATTCCAGCATCTGGAGGGCAACCAGGAGGATTCTAAATTAACCACTAATAATCCCTACCCTTCGAGTGAATGATCAAGTATTTTCAGAAGACAAGGACAAAAGCGAATTATTTGCCAACCACCTAGAAGAAGTTTTCACTACCACCATAGACCATAATATAGAACAAGCCCAACAGATCGCCACAGAAGTCAATAACAACTCCAATAACAATATAATTCTCACAGACCCAACTTCACCTACGGAAATCAAACAATATATTACAAAACTGAAAATCAACAAAGCTCCAGGAAATGACATGGTACCAAACATAATTCTGAAAAACCTGCCGGCAAAATCAATATCCTTCCTAACGGCAATATTTAACGCATGCTTAAGGGTAGGCTACTTTCCAGAGGCCTGGAGACAATCTCTTATTCTAATGTTTCCCAAACCCGGGAAAAAACACAGTGATCCGACCGCATACCGACCGATAAGTCTACTTTCAACTCTTTCCAAACTGCTGGAACGAATTATTCACCACCGCCTAACCAAATTTATAGAGGACAAGAATTTAATACCCCCATCACAGTTTGGTTTTAAAAGGGCTCACTCAACCAACCACCAAATATTAAGACTCACAGAAATAATCGAACGAGGGTTTGAAAACAAGACACATACACTCATCACATTCGTCGATGTAGCTCAAGCTTTTGATCGCGTCTGGATCAATGGACTACTCTACAAAATGCTAAGGATGCAAATTCCAACATACCTTTACCAAATTATTCAATCATTTCTAACCAACCGAACAATCCAGGTGAGAATAGGTTCATTCACCTCAACAATCAAACAAGCTCACGCGGGTGTTCCACAGGGATCTATATTGGGTCCAATTCTTTTCAATATATTTATGTCCGACATCCCAACCATACCTAAAGTACACCTAGCCTTGTACGCCGATGATACGGCCATTATTACGCAGGATAGTGATATTCACCGAGGAGCACATAAACTACAAGAAGGTGTGGATCAACTAAATAATTGGTTTAAAAAGTGGTGCATAAAAATAAACCCCAATAAATGCGAATCCAAAATTTTTACCCTCCGTAGACCAGTAGACCCAGCAAGAATAAGGATTAATAACATACCAATTGAATGAAACCCTAAAGATAGAGCCATCCGATACCTTGGAATTTATTTGGATCTTAAACTAAACTGGAGCTACCACATTAACCAAAAGCTGTCACAATCCTACGCGAGACTAGGAATGTTATACCCCATTCTCAACAAAAAGTCTACACTTAAAATCAAATGTGGAACATTACTTTACACAACCATAATTCGACCGATACTCACCTATGGTTGCAGCATTTGGAGTTCTACATCCAAAACCAACATAAACAAGCTTGCAAGTCTTACAAAACAAAGTGCTGCGCACCATAACCAATGCAGAATGGTATGTCAGAAACTCCCAGTTGCACAGAGAAACAGGCATCTCCACCATACAGAAATTCATTACCAAAACCTCAAAAACCTTTTATAACAACATTGACAACTGCACTGGCGCAGTATTTTATCAGCTAGGTACTAGATCAATACATACCAGGCTAAAAAGAAGGCTACCCAGGGATCTCTTATCCAGCGATAGCGAATAATGGAAATCCACCATACCGAACAAATAAAAACTTTCGTGTAAATAGTACTCCATAAACATGAGTGTAAATATAAACCAGTGCAACAATAAAAACTAGTGATGGAGGCCTATTGGTCCTCTATAGTGCGGTATATAGTGACAAACTTTATTGAACACTACCATGAATAGCAATTAGTGCTGAACTGGTAAAAAGAATGCTGAAGAGAAAAATACAAGAAAGAGCAAAGTTACAACACTCACCAATATAAAAAATGAAAAAGATGTGATACTCACTGAGGAACAAGAAATTGTAGAAATTTGGAGACAATATTTTAGAGACCTACTAGAAGGAAATGATATAATAATAACAAAAGAAAAAGCAAATGGAATAGAAAGTTGACAAACAAAGCCTTTGAACCAACCGCACGATGAGAAAATATAACGAAAGAATAAATACACGAGGCCATAAAGAATATGAAGGTAGGGAAAGCACCAGGGCTAGATCAGATAACAGCAGACCTGATAAAGGCAGGAGCAGATAATAGACACACTAAAAGTTATCTCCAACAAGGTATTGAATACAGGGAAAGCACCAGAGGACTTAAGAAAGGGGATAATAACACGAATATATAAAAAAAAATACACAAAGAACTACAACAACTACAGAGGGATTACCCTGTTAAGTAAAGTAGGTAAATATACGCTAGAACGCTGGAAAAGAAACTAAGAGAAATTTTAGAAGAAACAATCGAAGATTCACAGCAAGTCTTTAGACCAAATCGAGGCACAACAGATGCAAATTTTGTAATCCGACAAATAGCAGAAAAATCAATTAAGGAAGACTGAGAAATCCACATCTCTCTAGGTATTTAGTTTTTTTTCCTGGTTTATTATTAAGCCCATTGTTTTTGCTGCATTTTCAAGTGCTATAAAGGCTTCTGTTACGTTCTGCTTTGATATACCGATAATGTCAAAATCGTCGGCGTAGGCGACTATTTGTGTTGATTTATTGAGTATAGTTCCTGTAGTTTGTATTCTCGACTTTATTATTACAGTTTCGAGTGCTACCTATTTTAAAGAGTAAACAGCACAGTGCGTCTCCTTGTCTAAGTTCTTTGTCGGAGGAGAATGGCTTCAATAGTTCATTTTGAACTTTAACTTGACATATCATCTTCTTCATAGTTACTTTTGTAAGTCTGATAAGATGCTTGCTGATACCTAGCATGTTCATGGCTGCATAAAATTCTTGTGGGTTGATGCTATCATATGGTGATTTAAAATCAATAAACAGATGGTGTGTTTCTATATTGTTTTCCAGGTTTTTTCTAGGATTTGCTTGAGCATAAATATGTGGTTTACGGAAGCCTGCTTGATAATTCCCAATTTTCCCCGTCATCTGTGTTTGTAGTCGATTATGTAATATGCTTGAGAATATTTTGTATGCGATATTTAATAATGTTATAGGTCTGTAGTTTTCACACTGCAGTTAGTCACCTTTTTGGTGGATGGCAGTGATGGGACAGTTAATTCCAGTACACCGTTCCTCCGGCATTTCAGTCTCTTACCATATTTTCTTAATCAGGGTGTATAATTGATCTTCTAGAGTTGCACCACCTTTTTGAAATAGTTCTGCTGTTAAGTTATCTGCACCAGGTGATGTTATTTTTTTGTCTTTCAATGATTTCTTTTATTATCTCTCTAGTTGGTGATTGGCACCCCTGCTCTTGTATATTCTCTATCCTGATGGGTTGGCTTATGTGCTGTATTTCTTCTTTACTTTTGTTTGGGTGGTTTAAAGCTAGTTCAATATGTGTTTGTAAGATTTCCTTTTTTCACTTATAATATTGCCTTCCTGATTACGGCACATTGTTGTTCGGGGTTTGAAGCCTTTTTTTATGTTATACATTTTCTGGTAAATTTTTCTTGTGTCACATTGATTATGTAATTGTTCTATATTTTGTAATTCTTGCTCAGAGTAGCTTTCTTTCTAAGTTTTATGTAGTTTTTTCTCTTCTTTCCGTTGTTCCTATATATTTCCATTGATATTTCATTTTCTCTTTGTACCATTATTTCATAGGCTTCGTTTTTCTTTTTTGTTGCTTCTCCGCACCCTGCGTTGAACCACTGGTTTTATTTATTTGGTATTTCGGTGCCCAGTATTGTATCTGCCGTTTGTTACATTGCATTCTTTCACGTTTGCCACTGGTCTTCTATTGACATGTATTGCAATGGTTTTAAGCCCTGAATCCCACCTCTGTGAGCACTGCAAAGTAATAAATAATTCATAAAAGCTCAGAATGGGAGATGGTATCTAATTGCAATAAGTAAAATAAATCAGACTTGAAGTAGTAATCATATTTGCAAAGCAATGCCAGTAATAAGTAAATTAAATCCATAACATAAGGAAACGGCAGAGCTCAAAAACGGTAGAGAATGGATTCACACAATATTTAATTAATTTAAAATAATAAAGGGGATGGTGAAATGTCAAAGCCAATCCAATTAAGAATGAATCGATTATGAAAATAATTATTACATGCTTGTCGAGTGTATTTGCAAGTCATAAGTCATTAATAAAAAAATTCTCTTTGAGCGTATTATAATATGGTAATAAAGCAGAATGCTAAGAGAAATGTGCAACGAGCACAAATTATTAGTTGGAATCCAAACAGTGGATTGACTTAAAAGTGAAAAATGAAATGGACATTTATTTGAACACCAAAGTTATTAAAAAAGGAAGTGCGCGAAATGAATAATTAATCAGTGCAACTGATATGCGAAAGGGTGCAGTGCGAAAAATATCGAAAGATATTAATTGCAAAATTATAGGACAATTTAGAAAATAAGTTACTATTGTAAAAGTTTTTAGATTTAAGCATTTTAATTGTAAAAAGTACCTAAGTTGAATAAGTTCGAATATCCGTTTTATGAATTTGATGTGCATTTGTTTATAACAAACTTTTAAAAAAATTAACAATTGAATAAATTATTGCTGACAGCTTGGTTTTTGCATCTCCAATTAATTTAAGATTTTCACTATTAAATATCAAAATACATTAAAAGTAATAGCACCATTGTGACGAGTAAAATTCAGTGCATCCGGGGAAATGAAGGCATAATTTTCCCTGAGTTTGTGAAATTTTAATCATCGGCTTCCGAGTGACCCTCGCACCAGAGATCCAGCTTCGTACCAGCAACTACAGGCATCGTGAGGGGATCCTAGGTACGAGACCACATCACCGGCAACCCCATCCAGCTCCTGCATGCACGGCACTTCATTCCAGGCGCCCCCGCAGAAGATTTGGCCCAGCTCGGCCCTTCTGAGCATCGAGGCGCTGCCTGCGTCAAATTAAGGTCAGTTTATGAAGCCAATTTAAATGCTACGGACGTGAAACTTACCGGACACATAAAGAAAGCTGCTCCGAAGCTGATTCCAGGTATTTCAAACCTTCAGTTAGCCTAGATCTGATAATTGGAAAATGTAGAAGTGAGGTTAGGATTCTGCAGCGTCGATTTGAGAAACAATGAAGTTGTGTTTCCGCTTAAAAACAAAAGACGAGCTACTGACCCTTCAATTAAGCGGGTGAATTTAAAATTACCTGTTAGATCTGCTCACTGAGTTGTAATTAATATTGAAAAACACTGAACGACCAGCACTTGATAAATTTCATAACGTAAATTTGTGACAGATTAGCTCTAGTGAAGCATATTAGTTTGCATTTGACCTACGCTCCAGTGGCGTACGAATAATTTTCAAAAACTAACTGTGAACCCATACCATGAGTAAGAGCTCATGTCTGCCGTCAGTTTAGCCAACAAAATTTAAATTGCAGATTAAATTACAAGTAGGAGCTTACAATCATTTATTTAAACTTGAGTTACTATACAGCTCATTTTTAATTATCCCTGAGAGACTTAATTTATTAGTTCTTTGACAAACCCAAACTAAAATATTTGCTTTAGTAGCTCTAGTTATTTATTTAAAATTAAATTATCATTTAGAGAGCAATAACCACTGCAGTATATGTTAGTAATTCTTTTAGATATGTTTAAGGAAAAATTTGCAGCTATTCCGTCTTTCTTCAAAAATTCTGTGTTATATTTCTTACAGCTTACCCCTTTTTCCTTTTTTATGTTTGATATCTTTGCCTTAACCTTTGTCACTAGGAGAAAATCGTCTGAATCAATGTTGGGTTTTCTAGATACTCTTACGTCCTGTATATTTGAGCTGTGACGCACATCAATAATGCAGTGATCAATTGCATTCCTTTTTTACCATCTGGCAATTTCCTTGTTAACTGATGAATTCTTTTGTGTTTAAGGGAGGTACCATGTTAAGCGAGGTTGCGAGTTAGACCAGCCTTTCTCCATCATTATTACTTTTTTGTTATGGTTAAATTTCCCTATTGTTGGATAGTAAATAGTGTCTTGTCTTGCATTTAGATCCCCAATGATTATTTTTATGTCATTTGCAGGGCATTTTTTGTATTCTGTTTCTAGTTGGTCGTAAAATTTGTCTTTCTCTTCTTCCTCATTCTCTTCTGTTGGCGCATAATACAGGGTGAAAATATTTTAACCAGTGATAGAGCTCATCAAAATGGACAACGTTTCTATTTATCGTTTTTCATTTAATCGCATATTTTTTTAATCATTTATCTCCCCTAAATTTGACGAGCCGCTTAGTAAGCAAAGATGAACGACACAAGTATATTAAAACTGCAAAGTTCTTGCACAGAAAAACACATGTTCAATAACTTACCTACCTCAATAGATAAAGTACGTTGGTCACCAGATGTGAACTAATGGTGTTATCAGTACCTATGCAGTTTTTGTTGGTTTGCATATCAAAGAAATACTTTTTGTGTTTTATGCTATTAAATTAAAATATTATTCCATATGCGGGTATGAATTTTCAGAGCAAAATTGTTTTGAATTTTAACTCAGTTTTGCGGGCGTTTTCGAACAAATGATAAATGGAGAAGTTGTTTCGTTTAGCGATTTCTATTACGGATTAAAATATTTGCATTTATTTTCATAACACCCTGTATATGTGTTTATGACGTTGTCGTTGAAGAATATGCTCTTGATACGTACTATACACATTCTACCGCTTATTGCTTTAAAATCCAAGATCGTGTGCTTTATTTCATTGCTTATCACAAATCCTGTGCCATTTATGTGTTGTATCTTGTCCACTGTATAGGACAATGTGGTTTTTTGTATCCAAGATTTCCTTCCCTGTCCAGCGCATTGCCTGAATTGCTATGATGTGAATTTTGTCGTCTAATATTTTCGTTAATATTTGGAGCGCTCCAGAATTGTAATGTGTTTTTACATTCCAGGAGCAGAGTTTTAGTAATTGTTTTTTGCGTTTACTTACGATTTTATCTTTCTTCTTTATTTTAATTTGATGTGCAGCTTTCACAACCGTATTAATTTTCCGGAATGGGGTGGTTAGCCCTCTGCCTAACCTTTTTTTATGGAAACGTATGTTGTTAATAATAATAATAGTGATAGAGGGCTTTCGCCTTTAAATGTCTTTCGTCATTGCAACCCTATCGGTTCTTTTGTAACTTCTCTGCCTTTGCTTTTATTTAGAGAAGTTGTAGCCTATTAATAAACCTCAAGATATCTTTGTGTTTTGAGTCCCTTATGTCGTTGGGCGTCATGGTTGCCTTTCCGAAGATGTTGTGCCAATGTCAACAGGCAGCATTACATGCACATAGAATATGTTCTGCCGTTTCCGCTGCATCATTGCATAAGGGGCAAGTTTGGTTCTCAGCCTTACCAATCTTGAGAAGATGGTATTTTAATGATGTGTGGCTTGTTAGAAGGCCAGTGATGGTTTTTAATTCCATCTTACTGAGAGACAAAGCAATTTTTGCTTTATTGTGCTAAACAGTTATGAACTGCTTTGCCTGGCGTTTTCCTTCCGATTTCGCCAAAACCTGGTGACGCCGTTCGATTTTCGAAAACCACGAGGTAATTGGACGTTTGGAAAAGCACTAGGCCTCTTCGGCAAGGTTTAATCTTTGATTTAAATCGTTTTCCCGAACGCTGACACTCAATTTTTAGATCTATCCTACCTCGTGAAATTCGCTTCGTTGCTGCTTCGGAGCTGGTCGTAGTGACGCTGCTGAAATATCTCAGCTGAAATATCTCAGGTTGTAGCGGTTTCCCTGCCCGCCAATGTCGGACGTTCCTACAGACTCTGATGATCTCCTGGACTGCTAACCTCTGGCTTCCGATGCTAATTTCGGTCGTAGTTGAAGATTGTAATTTTCAGGTGCTCGCTGCCGATATGCACTTTCGGAGACAAATTGAAAATTTAACTTTTTCGCTGTGGAACTTCCCACAAATGATAGTACAGCTGCCTGAACACTTTGTGAATAAACTGGGCACTTGTTATATTATAAAATACTCATTTATTATTATAAAACTTTAATTAAATGTGGAGCACAAATTCAACAACCTTTCAAATTAATTTTATTCAATTGTTCCCCTCGTTAATGACAAAAAAGCATCATGTTGCTAAGAAACGGTGTTATTCTACTCTCATCTTATCTCATCTCATCAGCCTTTATCTTCGGTCCATTTCTGGACATAGGCCTCCCTCATTCTTCGCCACTGGTCTCTATCTTGCGCCTCTCGGATCCACATTAGTCCAGCTGATCTTTTTACATCGTCCGTCCATCGCATTGGGGGACGTCCTCTAGATCTTTTCCCCAAGTAGGGCCTCCATTTTAGGATTGCATTGGTCCACCTTTCATCCTTATATCTAGCCACATGGCCGGCGTAGTTCCATTTCAACTCTGCCACTGTTTCGGCAACGTCTTTTACTTTTGTTATGCCACTTATCCACGTGTTTTTTCTGTGATCTTTCAGCGTTATGCCCAACATTTGTCGCTCCATTGCTCTCTGTGTCACCCTTAATTTATTCATCGACAGTTCTGTTAGAGTCCACGTTTGAGCTCCGTATGTCAAAACGGGTAGGACACATTGATCAAATACTCTAGAACGCAGATGCATCGGAATATTTTTATTTCTTAGTCTTACTTAGTTTTCCGAAGGCAGCCCAGGCCAATCTTCTTCTTCTGTAAATCTCTATTTTTTGATTTTCCCTTCCAAGCTTTATCATATGTCCTAAATAAACATAATTGTCCACTTCTTCCAATTCTTGGTTTTTAATTTTTATTTTTTACTCGAGGGATCTACTACACATAATTTTTGTTTTTGTTAGATTCATGTTTAGACCAATTTCATTTGATGCTTTGTCCAGCTCTGTTAACATAGTCTGGAGTTGTTCAGGGGTTTCTGCGATAAGAACGATGTCATCAGCGAATCGGAGGTTATTGAGTCTTTTTCCATTTATTAGGATGCCTTTATTGTCTTGCCAGTGGAGTTTTTTGAAAACATCTTCTAAGGCATTCGTAAATAGTTTTGGTGAGAGAGTATCGCCTTGTCTTATACCTCGTTTTATACTAATCGGTTTGGTGTTCTCATGCAAATGTATAGTGGATGTAGCGTTCTTATATATGTTTTCAAGTAACATTATATATCGGTGGTCTACTCTCGCGTTTCTTAAAGACTTCATAATTGCCCAATGTTCTACTGTGTCGAAAGCTTTTTGAAAGTCGACAAATGCTAAGTTTAGTTCGAAATTGTACTCAACTGATTTTTCAATTAGCATTCTCATTGTTAGTAGGTGTTCACTTGTACTATAATCTCTTCTAAAGCCAGCTTGTTCGATTGGTTGATAATCTTCAAGTTTTTTAGTTAAGCGATTTGTAATAACTTTGGTGAATGTTTTATATAGCTGGGATAAAAGGCTTATTGGTCTATAGTTTTCGAGGTTCGCTTGATCACCCTTCTTATGTAGTAGTATCATATTTGCATTATTCCAGGTCTGAGGAATCTCTCCTATTGATAGGCATATGTTAAAAAGATCGCGTATTTTTGTTAAAATCTCTTCTTTTCCCTCTTTTATCATTTCAATCACTATTCCATCTTCTCCTGGTGCTGTATTGTTCTTCATTTGTTTCAATGCATAGCTTAGTTCTTCAGTTGTTATATCTGGCATTTCTTCGGAACCTACGTTGATTATTTTTCTATCATCGGTTGTAGTGTTGTTTTGTTGTTGGGTTTTTGTGTCATATAGGTTCGTGTAGAATTTTTCTGTTTCTTTCATAATTTCTTCCAAGTTTCTTATCTCTTTTCCGTTTTCGTCTTTTAGTGTTATAATGTGTCGTTTTCCGTTTCGCCTAAGACATTTTATTCCCTTGTTTTTCTCTATTAATTTTTCCACTTCAATTTCGTTATAGCTTTGTAGATCTTTTCTTATCATCCTTCTAGTTTCCTTTGCCATTTGTCTAAATTCTTGATATTTACCTTCTTTAAATAATTGCCGTTTTTCTTCTATTTTATTTTTTGTATCTTGACTTAGCTTTTCTATCTTGGAATTTCTCAGTTTAGCAAATTTTTCTCCTGCTTCCTTCATTGCATCTGTAATTATATCGTTCATTTTATTGATATCTTTTAAATTCCACTTCTCCTTTTTCAATTTTTGGTTGAGCTCTTTTTCATATTCTAAGGCATTTCGTTTCAGTTTCTCGGTATCAATCTTTGTTATTTGTTTTCTCAACGGCCGTCTTTTCGTTTTTGTGTCTATTGAAATTTTTGCTCTTAATAGCCTGTGGTCACTATTTATATTAAATGAATTCAGAGTTGTTACATCTTGTACTATGTGTTTTTCGCTAGACAAGATATAGTCTATCTCATTTTTTGTTTTTAGATCTGGACTGATCCATGTCCACTTTCTTTGTTGTTTTTTAAAGAAGAAGGAGTTCATTTCATATAGGCGGTGTGTTGTTAAAAACTCCAGAAGCATATTTCCTCTTTCATTTCGTTCATCAAAGCTGAAGTTTTCTATATATTCTTCATTTTCTTCTTGTCTTTTCCCTAATTTTGAATTGAAGTCTCCCATTACTAGAGTGTGGGTAGTGCTGTCTTTATTTATGTTGTCTGATAGTTTGTTATAAAAGGCTTCCATTTCTTCGTCTGTATGAGTCGATGTTGGTGCGTAACACTGTATTATTTTTATTTTGTATTTTGGGGAGAATTGAATGACTATCGAGGCTACTCTCTCAGATTCGTTATCGAATTTTGTAATATGTGCTGATATCTTTTTGTTAATTATGAAATTTACGCCACGCTGGCTTTCGTTTTCGGAGCCTTTGTAGTATAGTATATGCCCAGATTTAAGTGTTATACATTCTTCTCCCTTTCGTCTTATTTCTGATAGTCCAATGATGTCCCATTTTACCTTATCGAGCTCTTCTTCAAGTTCATAGAGACGGTCTTCACCTAATAAAGTTCGTACGTTTATAGTTCCGATTCTACTATTAATTAGAAATAGAATAAAGTTTGATTACATAAATTACAATCTAACATTTTCTTAAAGTCTAAAATATTGTCTTTTTGCTTATAGCTAATATTGTTCTATAGCGTTGCACTCACAAACGTTTTTAATTTCATTGATCTGCTTTTGCACTATGTGTTTACTTATTAAAGCACTGATATTTGAGTTCCGTACTTTTTACGTTGATTGTTTCTTTTCTGTTGCCTACATTCAGGGATTGCTCTTTGCAATTTTCTAGATTTTCCTTCATCTTGCTTTGCCCTTCAGCTTGCTCATAATTTTCACAGTCCTTTGCTTATATTAATTACTATGCACGTAGCAACCTTTTTGTGTCAATTACCTTCGTTTGGTCTGGCTTTACATGTGCACAAACCTATCATTTTAATTATATTACTTTATTCACAAGCCAAATTCAAATCCTCTGAAATAAGCTTTGTCTTTGGGTGCCTTTATCCTACTAATTACTGTTTCTCGCATCTCATAATCAATGCATTTAATATTTTTATTTTTGTTTAAAATTGTAATTAATTAAAATATCCTAACTCTGTGCTTTATTGATTTGGTTGAATATTTTGTACTGCAAACAGAGCCAAGTTGTGGGCTTAATACCATTTCAATATATATATTTTAATATGTAAAAATCATGAATGAATTTGGTAATATGTACAATCTACACGAGATCACAAAAAATAGTTATTTATGCAACTAGTGTGTAAAGTAGGTCTTTTTAATTGAGTGCGGAGATTTTCGTACAAGGCGCCAGCCGAGTGCGCAAATGGTAGCAACACGACGGCACTCACCAAAACCGAATACCTAAATATGGTCTTTAATAGGGTCTTACGAATTAGCTTGGAGGGGTGGAGAAGGTTGCAACTGTCTTACTTACTACTACAGACAGGAACTCAACAACAGGGGGTTTCCAACTGGCCGAATAGAGTATAATCCTGTATTTGCAAAAAACCGCGCAAGGGGGTGCTAAGTCATTGACGGATAGCAAGTGGCTAATACAAAATAAAGACAACACCGATCTCTACCCTGTTAGGTAAATTATTTAAAATATCAAATATACTAGTCATAAATCCTTTCCTTTTATTTAGATTGTATAGCCTACTTAAATCCAAGAGAAAAAAAGTGAAAACAAAGAGAATGGACTGGATGTTAAAAAAGCACCCAGTCTGTTTGAGGATAAGGTTGAGGACGGTGTTTGGTACAAGAACAGCCCAGTTGGCATATGTAAAATAAGTAAGTGGGTGACATTTTTAGCGGAAAAGGCTGGATTGAATATAAAACTAAGAAAGATATCAAATCATTCGATACGCTCTTCGGCTGTAAGTTCTTTGGCAAAAGCTGGGGGCGGAGAGCAACAGCTCATAAAAATAACGGGGCATCAGAACACCGATTCCATAAAATCATACCTGCAGCTTGATGAGGAACACCACCATGCAATTATTAATCAAATGCGAAGCCAAATCACCGCAACAAGCACGAGTCCGACATCGTTCAACAATGCTGCACAAGCATTGCTACATAATTGTGCTAATATAAATTTTACTAATTGTAATTTTAATGTTTATTCAAAGTAAGTTAATTATTGTTGCTTGTAGAAAAATTATATTTTTTCTAATAAAAATTTCAACTGTTCAAAATATTCACTTGAATACCTTCTAGGAAGATATATCCGCTGATATTTCTTTGATTGGTCAAGATACGTAAAATTTTGGATTTTCATTGGTCACTTTTTGACAGATGACAGGTAAATTGAATAGTCACTTATAGTTTTTAATATTCCAACGTTTTCTAGTAGATTTGTGTCATTTAGAATCTACCTGATTAAACAAAGTACTTATCTGTCATTGCATTGTTACAATTCCGATCGTTTAATTGACAGAATTAATAACGTTTGATTGTTGATTATAATATTTCACCTAAAAAGTGCGAAATATCCAATGAAAGTAACGATATCGTAGAATGTTTTATGCAGAGTAATAATAATTGTAAAGCTGTAAGTGAAATATATTTTAATCGTTACCCGAAAAGAAGACAATAAATCTATTTTTGAAACATTGAAATATAATTCTATTCATTATGGGACATTTATCAAACCAAGAACAAAGAATTATAAAGTTGCCGTCATTGTTATTGGAATGACAGTTGCAAATCCTTTGATTTCAAGCCGTCAAATTGAGGTCGAGTCTGAAACGGGCCAATTCGTGCCACCTGTATTTACCCATTTCATACCTTTTTATTATATACTAATCAGTGATAAAGCCCAGCAGTATATGTTCTTATGTTTATTTACGCAGTATCACACTAGAAGTGTGAATCGCTATGTGAGTGACCGCAGGCTATAAGTTTCCGAGTGCGAAAACGTGCAAGAATGTGCAAACTCCGCAAGCAATTCGTGGAATAACGAGCAGCGTATTCGAAATAACGCTGGAGCCCGCGAGTGGAAGCATTCGCTGTCAAACCTGCAAAGTGCGGAGGTCGCCCTGATTCGCACCCTAATAGGCGAATAGTGCGGATCAATTGGTTCGCGCCTAAATTGAGCAAGTGAAGTATTACGTGGGCCCACCACGGGGTACTCTAGGCGAAGTGAAAGCCAAGAAGCGAAACAACGCATTGGAGGCGCCAGCGGAATCCACATTGACAGCGTTCGAGAAGCAGTTTCGACAGCAGCGCTTCAGCGTTTCCTGGGCTACTGGTGGAACAAAGGGAACAAGGTTAGTTCTGTTTGCAATTGCGCTAAGAGATCAAACAACAATTACAACATTGTCAATAATTGTTGTAATAAACCATTGCGCAACTACGAGCAAGTGGGCCTCTGTCAGATAACGAGGAATTACCGGCCGGCATTGCGTCATTTGCTGATATGGCGTCCAGGGGCTGTAAATAACGACGCGTCCTAAAAATAATCGACAACTTCGCGTCCGAACTAAATTATATGTGTGTGCGGAATTATTTTAGCCATTGCGCTCGGGAGCTTTGACTTTTGCATGTGCTACTGAACGTTTGGAATCTAGTTAAGACTGCTTTGTGTACTGGTTTTTATGTATATTTTTCTTTGTGTGTCTCTGTTTGTTTAGAGATTATATGTATTCCTGTAAGCTGTTGGGTTTTAATTACCATTGGTGTTTGCATTCGTAAGTACAACATTTCAGGTGTCAACGGGCTGACCCCAACAATATTAGTTTGCCCTTAGCTGCACTGACAGAGCCTCATACCTCACCGACTGGATAAGCTAGCGAACCAGAACATTGTAACGAAATAATTCAGTAGGTGTAGGACTAGGCAAAAAGGTCGTATTACAAATCTGGTATATCACGAAGCCGAGCATTAACAGTTTTGGGAAAATACAAATTTAAACCTTATAAAATAAGGAAACAGCAACAACTCCAACCAACCGATCCTGAACGACGCTTAGACTTTACAATTGGTACGTTCAACAAATTGAGCAAGATGCATTATACTGTGTTAATTAGAAACATCATTTGAACGAATAAAGCGTATATTCGCAGTGCCGGGATTTTCAATCGACACAATGAGCATTGGTGGTCCGATGTTAATCCCCACCGTATAGTCGATGTCGTCCAAAATCAGGGACTCTTCGGTTTTAGTGTTTGGTGTTCCCTATTTGGGATAGCCAACACTATTAAAAATTGTAAACCAACACGTAATCCACGATTTTTTAGATGAATTGCCGCTGAATGGGAAACGACAAATACTTTTCCAGCAAGGTGGTGCACCACTCCATAATACTAAAATAGTCTCGGAATTGTTAACCGTTAATTTTGGAAATAAATGGATATGTACGAACGGACCAGTAAGGTGGTTACCGCGTTCGCCGGATTTAATGCCACTAGATTTCTTCTTTTGGGGACACATTAAAGAAATTTATATAAAAAAATTAACAATAATATGAACGAGCTAAGACAAAAATGTATACCATGTGTTAGTTTCGTTTCTAATGTTCATATTTATAACGAAATTCGAAGTGTTTCAAAGCGATGTGAACTATGTATTGCAAATAATGGACATCAATTTGAAAATGTTGTGTAAATAGTTTTATATTCAGCTTAAATTATCTTGTAGTTTGTATAGCAGGATATTCAATATTATAATTCTTTATTCTTGGTTTGTCAAATGCCCCATAGTGAATGAGATTTTCGTTTAATATTCCAAAAATAGATTTATCTACAACTGTCAAATAATAAGTGCATTATATATCCAACTCTAAATACAAAGAGCGGCTCATATTACCCTAGTGGAATATAAAATTTAATATTTCACACGGTATTTTTTTAATTAGTGAGCTGCATTGTCAATAAATGACATTAACGTCGAGGTTAGCAGGTTATGTTTTCCGTCAGTTTTGACGCAAAATCTAGCCTGCTAACCTCGAATTTGACATAGACTTACAGTGTCACCAACCATAAACATAGTTGTAGATAAAATATTGTATTTGACACGCATATAATGGCAGTATTACACTTGGATGACTACAACACTCGCCTTCGGCTCGAGTGTAAACTTCATCCTCGTATAATATAGCCGGCATTACATGGTTGTTAAATAAAAATATACGGTACTCCCCACCCAAAAAAGTCGCCCTTCGGTGCTTTCCAAGAATACTTCGCATCACTCCGTTTCCCTAGTACAATGAAATGTTATGAACCAGTTATTTATCAGAAAAAAAAACAAAATTTTTTTTTTGTTTTCGACCATACCTCAAAATTTGATGTCATTTTCGGAAGACCTATCGTATGAAAATGATCCAAGACTTCAGGAGGGTTCCTGGCGACCGGAATCGTGTACACATACGTACACCGCACAGCACGTTTAGGCACCCCCTAATACGAGGGAGGCATCTAGTGGGCTGAGGTCTTCATCAAAAGATCCGCACAGCCGAGACGAAGATTTCGTATAGTGGCTTCATTAGTCGGTTGACACGAATTTTAGAGATATTTGACTCAGAGTGGTTTTCGATATGAGGGAATTTCAATACTTCGTACACTTAGTGTCGAAGTAATACTATTATTAGATTTTCGTCTTTTCGAGTATCGATTAAAATATATTTTACTTGGCGCTTCACAATTATTATTACTCTGAATAAAAGCATTCAGGCATATCAAACTTTTCGTTATTTTCGTAGTCCCTTTCTCACTTTTAAGGTGAAATATTGTAATCAACAATCAAACGTTATTTATTCTGTCGATTAAACGATCGGAATTGTAACAATGCAATGACAGATACTTTGTTTAATCAGGTCAATTCTAAATGACACACACCCACTAGAAAACCATAGCATACTTGAAACTACTTTTAAAATTACGAGTGTTTGCTATAAAATAATGAAAATGAATAATTTTGCCCTGCATGATATACCGGGTGACAATGAGATCAGGGCCATGTCTCTATCTCCCTTACTTATCAACGGATTTGAATGAAACTTGTTACAAGGATAATAAACATAATTTTGAAGTGAGAGACAGATATAATCAAAATGGCCGACTTCCGATTTCACCGGAAATGTCATTAACTTTGATTTTTTAAATGGATTGTTCTGTATATTTTATGTTTTTCGAAATCTACGATTCAAATTACATACGGCAGTGTTGTCAAATTTGCTTAGGCATTTCCAAAAATATTTTAAAAATGTATTAATGAAACATTTTTCTGTTTTATATAAAGATAAAGTGGTGCATGATGCATATCGTTACATAGGTAATTAAATTTTCCATCTAATGGCACGGTGACTCTTGTTAGGTGCCATTTAAAAAACCTAATTTTTTCTCAAAAAACACGTTTAGCAAATTTTATTCCTTCATGGACGATTTGTTATTGATCAAATTAGTAAAATATGTATTATTATGGGTTACTAGAGTCATTTAGAACATATTTTTTCGAAACATGGCCTTCTATGAAAACAAATTAGAAAAATTTTTGTGTTTAGAAAAATTAAAATTTTGCAAAAATATCGTACTTAATTTGAGCTGTGCATTCCAAAAAACCTAAAATATAAAAAGTGATCCATTTAAAAAATCAAATTTAATGGAATTTCCGGTGAAACCGGAAGTTGACCATTTCAACTATACCTAATGGTCAATCAGAAATTGTCTGGTATCCACATATCAAATTTTATCCAAATCGATTCATAAATAAAGGAGATATAAGCATGGCCCTTGTCTCATTGTCACCCGGTATATCATTGCCAACTATGCGTTCTCTCGAATTTCATAAATATTTTTGAGAAATTAATTACGCCACTGCATTCTTATTAAACAGTTCCTTGAAAAACGTAGAAATTACTTCTTTCTATTTTCATAAATAAGCGAGATATAGCCATAGAACGAAAAGTCGAAAAATCGAACTTTTACTTATAACTCGCAAACAATAGACGATAGCCAATTTTGGATTTAACCATTAAGTTTTTCTCTAAAAAAAGATCAAGGATGTGAGGGTCCATTTTTTCAAATCTTCTATACTTAAAGAGATTCCCTATGAAAACATCGAAATTTGGCCAGTTTGTACTTTTCCATTGAGTACTTAACTTATATTGAGTCACAACCGATAGAAACCTTACAACTTTCATTTTAAAAATTTTCAATCTACCAAAGTATGGTTAACCGACACTATTCAGTAGCATTTATAAGACACGTGAGTGGACTCCCAGGTTTTCCAGAAACAAGTGATGTTAGTTAAGTTAAACTAGAGTCCCTGTATATAGTAAGTATACAGGGACTCTAAGTTAAACTACAGAAACGAGACGTAATAATGCAACAAGAAAATAATTTTCCCCCACTTTGATACGCCTCTGCTTTTTTATGCGATGATGACGCCGCTGTAAATAATCCCCACCCAAACAGGGACTTCATGTTGGCAGAGCTTCTTGCGTTGTTACTGTTCCAGATTCTACAAAAATTTGGTTTGTGGGTTATCCAATATTTACGTATTCTGCTAGGCAATTTTGTGTATCTGCTTCTTTCAGTTTCTGATTATTCGATGTAAGTAATCAATTAGAATTCAGATATTGGAAATTTGCTAATATTTTGTAAACGTAGGCAACTTAACCAAACTAAATCTCGTCTTTGGTTTTCAGATATTGCAATTAATAATTACAGACTCCTCATCATTTTTAACAAGAATGGAACTGCCACATGAATTATATGCTCATAATTTGTGTAACGCAATGACAAGCATGTTACATGAACCACTGGAGAAAATAGATGAAAATAAAATAGTTGGAGACGTCAAGCAAGAAAATGTTGAAGGCACTATCGACAACACGGTTTACCATGGGTTGCCTTTTAAAGAGGAAGAAGTTGATTTAAAAGAAGAATTCTTTGTTTCGTGTGCAGCAAGTGGAAGCCCCTCAGAAGAACCATTCGTTGCCAACGTTTGTGATTCTGGAGCAGAAGATAATAGCAATTCCTTGGAAAATATGAAGATCAATATCATACAGTATCACTCATGTTCCATTTGCCGGTATGAAACAATAAGCAAAAATAATTTAGTTATACACATGAAAACTCATAGTGAAGTAAAACCTCATTCATGTTCTCTGTGTGAGTATAAAGCAGCACGTAAAAGTCATTTAGTGAATCATATGAAGATGCATACAGGAGAAAAACCATACTCCTGTTCTTTGTGCGAGTATAAAGTAGCAGAGAAGAGTAACTTAGTTAGACATATGAGGAGACATACAGGAGAAAAACCTTACAGATGTTCTCTTTGTGAGTATAAAGTAGCAGAAGCGGGTAGCTTGGCAAGGCATATGAGGACACATACAGGAGAAAAATCTTATTCATGTTCTATTTGCGAATATAGAGCAGCGCAAAAAAGTTATTTAGTGAACCATATGAAGATGCATGCAGGAGAAAAAGCTTTTTCATGTACTATTTGCAAGTATAAAGCAGTAAAGAAGGGTAGCTTAGTTAGACATATGAGAAGACATACAGGAGAAAAGCCTTTTTCCTGTTCTATTTGTGAGTTTAAAGTAGTTGAGAAGAGTAACTTAATTAGACATATGAGCACACATATGGAAGAAAAACCTTATTCATGTTCTATTTGTGAGTATAAAGCAGCAGATAAAAGTTACTTTGCTCGACATATGAAAACCCATGCAGGAGCAAAACCTTATTCGTGTTTTAATTGTGAGTATAAAGCAGCGCGTAAAAGTACTTTAGTGAGCCATATGAAGACGCATACAGGAGAAAAACCTTATTCATGTTCTATTTGCGAGTATAAAGTAGCAGAGAAACATAGATTGGTTAGACATATGAGGAGACATACAGGAGAAAAACCTTATACATGTTCTATTTGTGAGTATAAAGTAGCAGAAGCGGGTAGCTTGGTTAGGCATATGAGGACACATACAGGAGAAAAACCTTTTTCATGTTCTTTTTGCGAATATAAAGCAGCGCAAAAAAGTACTTTAGTGAGCCATATGAAGATACATACAGGAGAAAACCCTTAGAAGGGGATGTGGATGGTGTTTGTCCATGAATTTATTTTGACATTTGCAGTTCATACTGTCAAAATCTTTAGAAGTTATCCAAATACAGTACAGTGGAGCCACCCTAACCTCCATTTAATAGTTATGGTCTGAAAGATATAAAAAAATATAAGAAAATGTCAGCGGACAGTAAACATTCAAAAATTTACATTGTTTACCTTTTGGAGTAATGTGATTTAAACTTGTGCGGTCCCGTCTGGAACACTAATTCTAGTATTGCTGTTGTGTGTGTTCGTATTGTATAGCCCTAAATTAAACTATCATAGTTATGTACCCTATACAGTATAGGTATATGATACGAAAATGGGAAAACATGGAAGAGCAACTTCCATTTATGTGTTGTTTGTGAATTTATAAAAGCACTGAAATATGATTTGTTCGGGCATCTGAATAGGTGCTGAGAAATATCTTAAGTAATGTCCAATGTAGCAAAATAAGGCAAAACATAAAATTTCAAGTCAGTTGCAGTGTATAATGTACAGGGTGTCCTCTTTTCAATGGAAATCTCCTTTATTATTAATGCTGGAAGAAAGTAGTGTGAAGTTTATGTCAACTATTTTATTACTAAATTTAATTATGGCAGAGTATGTATATTTGAAAAATGTGAAAAATATGCTATTATGTGGTGCCATAACCATCTACGATTTACATTTAAAAATGAGGTTTTTTATTGTAACTCAAAAAATTCTGACAATTATAAATATTAATTTATGTAATAGTAATTTACGATGCAAGTAACGTTAACAAGCGTTTTACATTACGAGAGAATAGTTTGAATGAACGAGCGATGTTACGAGCAAGTTTTTTAAAATTTTCGAGTAATGTAGAAAGCAGATAACATTACGTATATCGTAACACGGTTTATTATATCCTAAAAACTAATCTTTTTCAAAAAAAAATAAGAAAAATTGTTATGAATGATACAATAGCAAGACATTTCTGCTATAGCTATGGTGGTATCAGTCAATACTGTATTGTTGGTAGCACTGTCTGGTTAAGTTAAATTCAAGATTAGCAGGTTAAATTTTCTGTCAGTCTGTGTCAAATAACAAACAAAACCTAACCTACTAACTTCGAATTTGACATAGACTGACATTGTCACTAACAATACACGTCAATACTGCCAACATGTTATTAAATGCTAATAAAGTATCGGTATGTTATTTTTCTTAACAACACTAGTTCTGTTAAATGCATCTTAACGCAACTCGTTATCATAGTATTATAATAGGATAAAATAATAGTAATTTACTATTCAAGTAACGTTATCAAGCTTTTTACATTATGAGCAAATAGTTTGCATGAACGAGCGACGTTAGAAGCGAGTTCTTTAAAATTCTCGAGTAATGTAGAAAGCAGATAACGTTACGTATATCGTAACACGGTTTATTTTATCCTAAGATACTAGTCTCTTTCAAAAAATAGGAAAAATTGCTGTTAATGACACAACAGCGAGACATATATCTGCTATGGCTGTGGTGGTAAGGTGTACACATTATCCTTTTGCTGTGACGTAACAATTTTTCCTCTTTATTTATCTAGAAGGAACTGGACAAAACAAAAAATCTGCAGTTTTTGCTCAGGTCCGCTTTAAGTATGGCTTGTTTTATAGTACTGTAAATGTGACATTTGTCCAAAATGACTGTAAAATAACGTGCAATAACAAGCAAGCGATCAAACCTAAAAATCTTATTTTAAGTGTTCGGGACTTCTTCGAAGAGGAGAAACGTCGGATTCCATAGGTCAAGAATGTCTTGGTTTGAATAATGTGCTATTTAGAGCATCCCTTACATTTAAGGCTAGATATATGTCTAATTCTTTCTAAAGTCTACTACCTGCGATCTAAATGATAATTTTGAATTTCAATGCAATATAAGACAAGTTTTAAACGTTATGTTTTGTTATTTCTGACGTCACGGTAAAAGGGTAATGTGTAGACTTTATCATTCAATACTGTATTGTTGGTAGCACTGTCAGGTTATGTTAAATTCTAGATTAGCAGGTTTAGTTTTGCGTCGGTCTGTGTCATATAACAAAAAAACCTAACCTGCTAACATCGAATTTGACATAGATTGACATTGTCACTAACAATACACGTCAATACTGCCAACATGTTATTAAATGCTAATAAAGTACCGTTATGTTATTTTTCTTAACATCACTGTTGCTGTTAAGTGCATCTTAACGCAACTCGTTGCTAAGGAGTTATTATCATAATAACATAATAGGATAAAATAAAAAGGTATTACAATTCCTGTTTTATTTGTGATATTTTAAAAATCGAATGAACCATGACATCGAATAAAATGACATTTTTATTTTGCTCAGGAATCAAAAGACATTTTCAATTGCAGTTTTCTCTGTCATAAGGCTACCGAAAAGTTAATCTCACAATGTGGAAGCTATTTTGTTCTGCCTGTAATAATAACTGAGATTCATATTTAAGCCATCGAAGAGGGAACAGCCTATACATATAATTTTATTCGAAAAAGGATATTAATGTTGAAGTAACAAGTATCGGATTCTGTATGAGCAACGGAAAATCAAAGGAAGTGAAACTAAGTTAAAACAAGAACAATTGTATTGGAAATATATGAGTTGTGGAATCATATTAAAATTGAACTTTAATTTAATATTACGAGAAATGATCGACTTCTGAGCAGCAGTGACAAAATTCAACAATGGTGCCATAGCAGTAAAAGAATGTTAGATAACTTCTTTGTGGGTTCTATAATTAACGCTTGTTTGGTGTTAAATGTGCCGTAAAATATAAGTTTTGCTGTGTTAATTGTAAATGTTTTCTAGAAATGTTAGTATTTATACTGTGGTGTAAAGTAGTAAAGTTGTCAAAAAAAAAACACTGTATCTCACTTATAGCCTATGCAATGGCAAGGTATATAATAATTATGTGCACTTTACCTCTTATTTCATCCTGTTTCTGTATTGCAAAAATTAATGTAAAGATAACCTTTGTTTTGATTGTAATAAAATAAAATTGACAATAAAATATCTTAAACTTTGGTTTAAATTTTTAATGCTGTAATGCATTGTCACGTTTGTTGTCGGTAAAAGGTTTTATAACCTAGTGCAGATTTTCTTCATTGGGTCAACTGGAAAGTCTGGGTTGCCAGGATTTAAAATTTTAATTCCTGAAAATTCAGCAATTCATGCTCTGGATACCAAAATGGACGATGTAACAGCACCAAAATAAAACCAGCAATTGTAGCAAAAACCACTTATTCCAAATTTTTTTACATCAATCAAAATCAGGGTGTAGAATTTGCAGAAATATCTGAATAAAATTTGGGATTTCGTAAGACCATGTCTTTAGTTGAAATAAACCTTACTGGTTAAAAATCATATTAGCAAGCTTTATTTAGTCATCCAAAAAACAGTTTAATTTTATTGAAACTTCAATGAAATTTTATGCAGTATTACACAAAAATTTAATTGTTAAATGCAATTCATAATGTTTAATAGCAAAAGTCGACTTAACCACTTTGTTTTTCGTAGTATCTCTATCAGATTTTGTTTTGGTGCGAACCAATTAGTAACATTTAACTAATTTAAGAAATATAAACATTTATGTCATCATCATCCTCAGCACTACAGCCCGTTGTGGGCCTTGGCCTGCTCGACAATGGTTTTCCATTCTTTCCTCTCTTTCGCTTTTTCTTCCCAGTTTCGTATCCCTAGTGTTCTTAGGTCTTCTGTGATTTCATCAATGTACCTATTTCGTGGTCGTCCAACTGTTCTTTTACCTTGCGGGTTGCTGCTGAATATTTTCCGGAGTGGTACTTTCTCATTTAGTCGCATTATATGTCCTACCCATTGTAACCTAGCTGCTTTAATGTTATTGACTATGTTCGGCTCCTTAAAGGTGGTGTATATTTCATGGTTGTAGCGTCGTCTCCATTCTCCACTTTCACAGATTGGCCCTAGTATTCTTCTAAGTACTCTTCTTTCAAATATTCCCAGGTCATTCTTATCTTTAACTGACATTGTCCATGTTTCCGCACCGTATGTTAATACCGGTCTTATTAGCGTTTTGTACATTTTGAGTTTAGTTCTTCTTGATATTTGGTTAGACTGTATCTGTTTTGACATTCCGTAGTATGTTCTATTGGCTATTGTTATTCTTCGTTGTATTTCCGAACTCATGTTATTGTCACTTGTGAGTAATGTACCTAAATATGTGAATTCTTGGACTTTTTCGAAATGGTAGTTATTTATCACTAATTCTTGTGGGTTGTCACTTACACTGTTTTGTTTATTTATACACATATATTTTGTTTTGGTTACATTCACTTTTAGTCCCATTTTTTTTGCTGCGGCTTCAAGAGGTATGAAGGTTTCTTTTATATTCTTCACTGATCTGCCAATTATGTTGATATCATCTGCATAGGCTAGCAATTGGGTTGATTTGGTAAAGATGGGAAACCAATCTAATCTTGCCGATACATAAAAAAGGAGAAACAGCGAAATGCGAGAATTACAGAGCCATCTGCCTAGCCCAAACTACTCACAAACTATTTACAAGAATCCTGGAGAAAAGATTAAGAGCTTACGTAGAACCCAAGCTAGAAGAGGAGCAAACAGCTTTTAGACCGGGAAGACAAACGAACGAAAATATATACATCCTAAGAACCTTAATACAAAACACAATAGAAGTAGGGAAAGAACTGTACATAACCTTTATTGACCTAAGAGCGGCATTTGATACGGTAAACAGACAAGCCCTGTGGAGTGCTCTAGCCGAGTTAGAAGTGCCAAGACAACTTATTCGCATAATTAGAAATACGATCAGCACAGTGAAAGGCAAAGTGCAAATAGCAGGTCATCGGTCAGAAGAGTTCAAAATAAAAAGAGGAATTAAACAAGGGGACAGTCTAAGCCCACTGTTATTTGTGATTATAATGGACAAAATATTAAAACAAATCAAGACTAAAGCAGAACTAAATACCGTGATAGGATTCAATAACCTAAATCCCATATCAATAAGCAGTCTGATGTACGCGGACGACGTGGTATTAATTGCTGACTCCAGAAGAAAAATGCAGGACCTATTAGACAACTGGATTAGAGAAATTGAAAATATGAAGATGGAAATTAACTCAAACAAGACAAAAGTGATGATTATAAACGAAAAGGGAGAAAACATTAACAGGGAGATCATATGCAAGAACGCAGCACTAGAAAGGGTAACAACTTTTGAATACCTTGGGACAATCCTAACAAATGATGGAAAAATCGACGCAGAATTAGCTAACAGAGCAAACAAATCTACGAGACTATATTACACGCTGAATAATACAATGTTAGGCCACAAGCAAATAGAAACAGAAGTGAAACTAAAAATCCACAACACAATAACTGTACCCATAATTACATATGCTGCAGAGAACTGGACCTGGCAGAAAAAACATGAAAGTAAAATAAATGCGATGGAAATGAAACACCTGAGGAAGATCATAGGGATAACGAAATGGGACCACGCCAGAAATGAGTTCATTAGGGAAGCTTTACAACAACCACCAATACTAGAAAAAATTAATGTAAAACAGCTGAATTGGTACGGGCATATCACAAGAATGAACAGAGAGAGACTAACAAAAAAGATAATGGAAATGGGAAAACCGATCAGAGGCAGAAGAGGGAGACCACGTAGAAGATGGATGGATCAGATAGAGGAAATAGGGAGATCAAAGGGAAAAACCAAAGCAGAGATGAAAATTTTAGCAAGAGATAGGAAAGCATGGATGAAATGGGTAAAAGAGGACCGGGACTCCCAATCCGACGCCTGAGAGGGCAGAAGGAGCCGTGAAAGAAGAAGAAGAAGAAGGTAAAGATGTTTCCTGAGGTTTCAACTCCTGACTCCCTAACAACTTTCTCTAATGCTATGTTAAATAGTACACATGATAGGCTGTCTCCTTGTCGGAGTCCTGCGTTCGTACTAAAGGTGTTCGATAAGCTATTTTGAATTCTTACTTTGTTCTCTACTCTTTCCATAGTTAGTTTCGTTAGTCTAATCAGGTGTTTTTGTATTCCTAGCTCTTCCATTGCCTTGTATAGTTTTTGCCTTTTGATACTGTCATATGCACTCTTGAAGTCAATGAGAAGGTGGTGTGTTTCGATGTTCATTTCCCACGTTTTTTGGGCAATTTGTCTGACTATGCTTATTTGTTCTATTGTGGACCTTCCCTTTCGGAAACCGCTTTGGTAGTTTCCGATTTCTTCTTCTGCTTGCACTTGTATTCTGCTTGCCAGGATGTTAGTGAATATTTTGTACCCTACATTTAGTAGCGTTATCGGTCTGTAATTAGCGCATTCCAGTTGGTTTCCCTTTTTGTGTAGTGGGCAGATTATGCCGAGGTTCCATTCGCCTGGGATCTTAGCTTGTACCCATGTTAATCTTATTAAATGGTATATTTGTTCTTCTACGGCTCTTCCACCTGCTTTTAATAGTTCAGCCGTCAAATTATCCGAGCCAGGGGATTTACTATTCTTCTGATTTTGAATTGCTTTCCTTACTTCTTTCCTTGTTGGTATTTGACAGTTCTCTTCTTCCATATCTATGTTCAGTATGTGTTCGTTTCCATCTTGGTTTTCTGTTAGCCCTTCTTCGTTTTGATTTAGCTCTTCTTCATAGTATTCTTGCCAACGTTGTAGTACTGCATTCTTCTCGCTAATAATATTCCCTTTTTTATCTCTGCACATTCCTGTTCTAGGCTTAAATTCCCTTCTCATGTTATTTATTTTTTGGTACAGTTTTCTACTTGCATTTTGGTTGTTGTATGTTTCTATTCTTTTGAATTCTTTTTCGTAATAGGATTTCTTTTTTTGTTTAAACAATTTTTTTTCTTCTTTCCGAATGGCTTTGTATTCTTTTTCTGCTTCTTCACTGTAGTCTTGGATTTTCTTTAAGTATGCCGTGTTTTTCTTTCTTGTAAGTTCTCTGCATTCGTCATCGTACCATTGGTGTCGTTCTGTTTTATTGTAACCCAGCGTGCTTTCTGCAGTTTCAGCTATTAGCTTTGCACATTGTTGCCATCTATCTTGTATTGTTCCTTGTATTTCTACTTGTTTAAAGGTGTTCTCTATTTTTGTTTTAAATTCCTGGGCTATTTCTGGGTTATCCAGTTTTTGGACGTCGTATTTTTTATTACGTTTTCCCTGTTCCTCCTTTATAATGGATATCTTTGCTCGTGTTTTAATCATTATCATAAAATGGTCCGAGTCAATATTGCATCCTCTGAGTGTTCTTACATCCTGCACGTTTGTGCTATGTCTTGCGTCGATAATGCAATGGTCTATTGCGTTAAGAGTGTTCCCATCAGGTGATTTCCAGGTGTACTTGTGAATCAACTTGTGTTGGAATTTTGTGTCTGCTATTACCATGTTAAGCGAGGCTGCCAGTTGTATTAACCTTTTCCCATTATCATTACTTATTGGGTGCGGGCTATACTTTCCTATTGTCGGGTAATATATTTCTTCTTTGCCTACTTTTGCGTTTAAATCACCCAGTATTATCTTTATGTCATGTGGGGGGCACTTTCTGTAGACTGTTTCGAGCTGTTCATAGAATTCGTCCTTAGTTTCGCCGGTCTTTTCTTCTGTGGGTGCATATGAGTTTATGAGGCTATAGTTGAAGAATTTGTTTTTTATTCTAATCACACTTATTCTATCATTTATTGCCTTGTAGTCAAGTATCATGTGTTTTATTTTGTTATTTATTATAAATCCGGTTCCATTTATATGTTTTGATTCATGACCGCTGTAAAATATGGTGTAATCTTTGGTGTCTAGGATTCCGCTTCCATCCCATCTCATTTCTTGTATCGCCAGGATATTTATTTTATATTTATTTAAGATTTCAGTAAGTGTTTGGAGTATATTTTTAGGTCTGACCTTTTGTTCGTCTTTTGTCGAGCCTTCACAACCAGTTGTGTTTTCGAGGAGGGGGTGGTTAGCCCCTTGCCCAACCTCCTTAGTGGAGGGGTTATATTTTTGTTTGTTTTGTTTATGTTTATTCGAGTTTTTTCCAGATCGTTACCATGTGTGTTGCTTGTTTTGTTATCGGTACCTTTATGTTTATTGTGTTTTAGGTTGTTTTGTAGTAGTTTTTTGTCTCTGAATTTCCCTTGTTTTTGGTTTGATTTGCTTTTTGTGGTATGATTGCTAGGAGTGTCTGCTGCCATTTCACATCTTTCTCGTTTTTTGACTTCTCATCTGTTTGACGGCTTTGTTTTTTGAGATCTCTTCCACTCCCGCCCTCAGGGGATGCATTTTCTTCTGATCGGTTTCTCTTCTTACTTTCAGTATTTCCTTCTTGTTTCTTTCCTTCCTCGTCGTGTGATGTTTCCTCATGCTCCTTTAATTGTTGTAGGTTGTATGTTTCACCGTTTACTATCAATTCGTTATGTTTTAGGTATGCTCTATGTCCCAGTTCTCTTGCTTTTTTCATGTGTACCATTAGTTCTTTTCTTTGTTGCTGTACTTCCTTGGAATAATTCTCTACTATTGATATTTTTGCCTCTTTGTTGATTTGCTTTGTTGCCTTTAGTATTTCAATTTTTTTGTTCCATGAATTGAGTTTATGTACCTAACTGAAAAAGAAAAGAGACTTTAATCAGTTATAGTTTCTCTACAAATTTGGAAAGACACGTACCCTTAAGGATAGAGAGTGATCGGTAGTTAGGTAAGTATTTGAGGGATTAAGACAATAGGTAGAATAAGCAGAACGACTCACGAACCTTTGCACATTATAGAAAAGTAGTTCCTGTGTTCGATCAACTGTGCTTCCTGAGTGCTACTTACCTACTGTATTTTATTTAAATAAAGTTAGATTTAAAAACATTCCTGGCAGAACATGTTAAAACAAAAAAGAGAAGAGCTTTCGTTTCCAAAAGCTTTTAAGATGCGTGTATCTGTAGGCAAATATGCAGGGGTTTGAAGTACCTATTGCAGTTAATGTGTAGAAGAACAAAAACTCGTAATTTTCTAAACTGTTATCTTCTTCTGAAGGATCTTTCGATAGGGGTGATGGTTTTTTCAATCTAGATTTGTCGACTGATATATTTTGCTTTTACTTCCAGTAGAATGCTTTATAGACCAGGCAAGCTTATCCCACTAGATTTTGTGTCACAGGGACTTTAGCGCCAAGCCGTTGGCTGCGCTGACCGGTAACCGTGCGTTCTGTCTTCTGTCAACCGAGCATGACTGGAAACCGTTCGAGTACGCACTGCTCGATCCAGACGAACACTGCATGCTGATTTAAATCTTGGTGCATTCCATTACGATGCTAATTATAATTACAGTCTTTATCCAAGTGTGGTTATTTAAATCTATATACAATGTGTAGACAAATTTTGGGGCCAACTTGGCGTTGAAATACTTAGCCGCATCGGAAAGTACATAATTGCGGCGCCAAACGGTATCGCCAACGGCAAAATGGGCGGGACGCCGTCGTAAATCATAGGTAGCCTTGTCCAGTCGTTTAACAATGTCTTCGTATACGGATTGTAGCGCGGATGTCCGCTGTAATAACGCTTTGAGACTCTCTACTCGGATCTCTTCCGAAACATCTACATCGTCGGGGTCACTCGCACGAGTCCCCTCCAACTGTATCTTTCTACCAAAATTCGCGAAATACGGGGTCATTCCGATAACTGTGTACGGCGGTACGCATGGCGCAAGCAACTTTCGACAAATATTTATCCCACTCCTGGTGGTTGTCTTTTACGTAAGACGCTACCATAGTTTTCAAAACTCGATTAACACGTTCTACGGGGTTGGCCTGCGCATGGTAATGGGCGTCAAAGATAATTCGTGATTTGTATGTATCGGTAAGCTGACGAAATTCTCTACTACGAAACTGTACGCCGTTGTCAACTAAGACGTACTGTGGGGCTCCAAAAAGCAAAAAAACGTCGTTCTGTGACACCGAGGCCGCTGTGGCGGTACTCAACGGGAAGAAAAGGTAAAGTAAAGTAATCGGCCACGGATAGGATATATATGTAGCCTTTCTTTGAACGGGGCAACGGCTCTACACTATCGATAGATACCATTTACCACAGCTTATCCACGACGGGGTGACGGCACATTAAGCCGGCCGGGCGTTTCTGTTCAGGTTTCTCCGCTATACACGTCGCCAAGCGGGTAACGTAGCGAGTTATATCTGCCTTCATTTTAGGCCAGTAATACTGTTGTGCAATCCGACCGTAAGTCTTATAAATGCCTAAGTGGTCTGCGGTAAGTTCATCGTGATTTTTACGAAGGATTTCGGTACGTTGAGGCTTCGGAATTACCTCTTTCCAACTACTGCTTCCGTCAAGTTCGGGGTATTTTATCTTAACTTGTTTAAATAATTTTCCCTGGGACAGTTTCCACGCCGAGTCTATTTCGGTTAAAGTACAACGCATTTTACTACAGCTTTTAGCATTTAAGATAATATTTTGCAACCTTTGTATATCCCTGTCTCCCAAACACAATAATTCATCACATTTGTACAGCCCTAGCTTAGTTGTTTCTCGCAGCTGCAGATTTCCGCAGTTACAAGTGTCTTGATTTCGAGTAATTTTAAATTCAGCCGTGAGAGCAAGCAGGACCGCCTATGCTGTTTTGCTGGCATGCAGAGACGTGTGCAGCAAGGTCTGTCGCGCGCTGGGCCACGATTGGCCAACGTAGCCTTGCTTGGTAACAGCTGTGTTCACTGCAGCATTGACTCAGGGCAGTTGGCCGCGAGACACTGTGTAGCTAAGACATGGTGCACTTGAGTGTGGGTGTGGAGAAGCCCGTATCAAATCATAGTAGGAATTCAGTCCATATGTGGGTTTGTTAAAGCCAATTTTCCGCTGTCACTTAGAAAGAGGATTCCGATTCCTGAAATTTTCCCAAACAATGGTTACGCTGTTAAGCTTGTGATGGTCAAGGTGGCCCGTTACGCAATTTTCTCTTCATAGTGGACCCCAGGGGGACTCCGTAGTTTTCCTATTCATGTCACACACACCCAGGTGTCAGTTAATCACCGACATGGCTTGGATGCTAGCGCCGCTGTAGGCTGAGCCCGTTAATCAGGTAAACAATTATGCAATAAACTATTTCCGCCGCATGTTCGTGCGAACTATTTATTCAAGTTTGCGCTCGAGACAGTGCTAATGCAAGAGTACAGTCTGTGTAAAATTTAACGCTGTGTTCTAACCTATTGTGCTGCAACTCACCTGTGTTTCTGTAAAATAATTTACTAATGCAATAGTACACTCTGATTAAAATTTAACGTTGTATTCTAATATTCTGTGCTGCAAGGCGGCTTGTTTCTGTAAATTAAGTACTAACGCAAGAGTACACTCCAACTAAAATGTAACGTTGTAATCTAACATTTCGCGCCGCAAGGCAGCTGCTTTTCTGTAAAATTATTTACTAATGCCAGAGTACACTCCGACTAATTTAACGTTGTATTTATTGTTTATTGTATTTATTTCTAACATTTTGTGCTGCAAGTCAGCTGTGTTTCTGTAGGATTATTTACTCATGCCAGAGTACACTCCGACTAAAATTTAACGTTGTATTCTAACCTTTGGTGCTGCAAGGCGGCTTTGTTTCTGTAAATTAAGTACCACTGCAGAGTACACTCTGAGTAAAATTTAACGTAGTGTTCTAATGTTTTGCGCTGGCAGACAGCTTTGTATATATTAACCGTTTATGTTTGTTATTCTTAAATGTTTCACTGTAAGTCAGGGCGTCTGATGACTCGAACCCAAGTTCAGGCTTTGCACTCGCGCGTCATGCCTGTTGAGTCCTAAATCGAAGTTTTACCTCATTCGGCCTAAATTTGTTGTTCGGCTCAGGTATGCGCCGAAACCTTTAGTTAACGCTCGTCCCAGCTGAGCGTACCTTATAAGCCATTCTTACGAGCCGGCATAGGTGCCGAATATATCTGTATTTTTGGATGGTGTTCGGTAGGTCACTTGGTGTGGCCAATAGATGTATTAACCGTACAGTCTTATTCTTTACCTTTTTGTGTCTTGTGGATGTTTGTTTATAGGGTGACTGTGTCACTGTGTTACGACCATTGTAAGGTGAGGCCCGGACGTGGCGGATGAGCATTCAAGGTAGGTGTTTGTGTCTGTCGCTGCACCGGGGTTCCCGAAATAGTTATTTAAGTACTTCTCGCCCCGTTTAACCCTCCAGGTCCGGTTGAACGTGGGTAGCTTGAGTTGAATCTGGTGGCGCCCATTTCTTTAGCAATACCCTGTATATACCTCAACACGCTTGTTTTGCGGTACACCATTTGAACTACGCCCATCTCCTTGAGCCCATTCGAGCCGAGGCCTTTAGCCTGTTTTTAACGACTCTCAGGGTGAGCGTGCCCCATTTTCCTGATTTGTTTAGCATTCGATACTCGCCCATCCGTGAGTGTCGTAAGGTTAATTTGATACTGTAACAATTTTCAATCGACACAATGAGTATTGGTGGTCCGATGTTAATCCCTACCGTACAGTTGATGTCCAAAATCAGGGACTCTTCGGTTTTAGTGTTTGGTGTTCCCTATTTGGGATAGCTAACACTATTATGAAATTGTAAACCAACACGTTATCAAGGATTTTTTAGACGAATTGCCGCTGAATGGGTAACGACAAATACTTCTCCAACAAGGTGGTGCATCACCTCATAATACTAGAATAGCCTCGGAATTGTTAACCGTTCATCATCATCAATGGCTCTACAACCCGGCTTGGGTATTGGCCTCTTCAAGTAGTTGTTTCCATCTGTCTCTATCTTGGGCTACGGCTTTCCAGTTTCGTATTCCCATGCTCTTCAGGTCCTTTTCCACTGCATCCAACCATCTGAGTTTAGGTCTTCCAGCAGTTCTGTTACCTTCTGGATTTGTTAGCAAGATGAGTTTGGTCGGGTTTGCGTCCTCTCTTCTAACAACGTGGCCTGCCCATCTGAGTCTCCCAACTTTGATTATCTTGATTTGTTTTTTCTTCATTAACCTCTAGCCCCATTTCTTTTGCCGCTCTTTCTAGTTGAACAAATGTTTCATTATTTGTTCTGGCTGTTCGACTTATAATGTCAATGTCGTCGGCATACGCTAGTACCTGCTTGGATTTCGTGAATATTGATCCTGTCGTTTCGATATCTGAGTCTCGTATGGCTTTCTCTAGGGCAATGTTAAACAAGAGACACGCAAGTGAGTCGCCTTGCCTCACGCTTTTGTATGTTTCAAATTGTTGGGATGTTTCATTTTGTATTTTTACTGAGCACAGTACTTGTTTCATAGTGAGTTTTATTAGTTTTTGCGGGATTCCGAGTTCTTCCATAGCATTGTACAGTACGTATCTTTTTATACTATCGTAAGCGGCTTTAAAATCTATGAATATGTGATACGTTTCTATATTCTATTCCGACGTCTTTTCAATGATTTGTTTAAGTGAGAAAATTTGATCATTCGTTGACTTGCCACTCCGGAATCCACATTGGTAGCTGCCTATTATTTGTTCGGAGTGTTTCAGGATTCTGCTGTGTATAATGTTGGACAGAATTTTGTAGGCTGTATTTAGGAGTGTTATAGCTCTATAGTTTGAGCAGTTCAGCTGGTTTCCCTTTTTATGTAGTGGACATATAACACCAATGTTCCATTCCTGTGGCATCCGCTCGCTGTTCCATACTTCGGCTATTAACTTTTGTAGATATATGGTCAGATGTTTTCCGCCGTACTTAATTAGTTCGGATGGTATGTTGTCACATCCGGGGGCTTTGTTATTGTTCAGTTTCTTAGTGGCTTCGCGGACTTCTGGTAATGTCGGGGGTGGTTGTTCTTCGTCTACAGTGGGTTGGTCTTCTACTTCTTCCGGCTGTTCTTCACTGTTTCCGCTTAAGTGTTCTTTAAAGTATTCTGCCCATCTTTCTAGAACTTTCTCCTTTTCGCTAATGATATTGCCTTCTCTATCTTTGCACAGTGATAGTCTTGGTTTGAATTCTCGTCTCATCTCATTAATTTTTAAGTAAAATTTCCTGCTTTCTTTCTGGTTTCTTAGATTTTCTAGTTCTTCAATTTGGTCGTTCTCGTATTTTTTCTTTTTTATCTTATGCACTCTTTTCTCTTCTCTTCTTTTTGCTTTATATTCTTCTATTGATGCCCGTGTTCGGTGCCTTTGTTGCATTTTCGCGTACGCCCTGTTTTTTTCGTCTGTTACCTCCGCACACTGGGCGTCAAACCATTTGTTCCTTCGTGGATGTTGCACCTTTCCTAGTGTCTTTTCGGCTGCTGAGTTTATTATGGATTTGCATTGTTCCCATTGTTGGTTTATATTCATGGTATCTATATCAGGTGGGTTTTGTAGCAATAGCCTAATATTATTAGCATATTCTTCCGCAACTGCTGCCGATTTCAGTCTGTCCGTATTAAACCTGATTTGGCGGTGAGTTCTTTCTTTTTTGACATTGGATATTCTTGCTCTGATTTTTGCTCCAACAAGGTAATAGTCGGAGTCGATGTTTGCGCCTCTGTAGGACCTTACATCTAGAAGATTTGAGATATGGCGCCCGTCAATCAGTAGATGATCTATTTGGTTGGATGTGTTCCCGTCTGGGCTTGTCCACGTTGCCTTATGGATGTTTTTGTGGTCAAATTTGGTGCTACCCACGGTCATATTTCTTGATGCAGCGAAGTTTACCATTCTTAACCCACTGTCATTGGTTTCTTCGTGTAAACTATGTCTTCCTATGTGAGGGTGCAGTATTGGTTCTTTGCCGACTTTGGCATTCATGTCGCCTATCACTATTTTTATGTCATTGTTCGGGCATCTATCATACGCGTTTTCTAGTGTGTCGTAAAAACCATCTTTTTCATCTTCTGGCTTGTCCTCCGTAGGTGCATGTAGGTTGATGATACTTATACTGAAAAATTTTGCTTTAATCCGTATGCAGCAGATCCGTTCATTAATTGGAGAGAATTCTATTATTCGATGTTTTATCCTTTTACTTACAATAAATCCTGTGCCAAATGTGAATGCCACATTGAATTTGCTTCCTCAAAAAAGTAAGGCAAGATATGAGAATACATATAAAAAATTTCGAAATTGGTGCGAGGAAGAAAACGTTAAAAAGTTCACTGAAAATTGTTTATTGGCATATTTTCAACAATATGAAAGCAAAAAATCTCTTTGGTCAGTCTATTCAATGTTAAAATTATGTCTAATAATACACAACAATGTAAATATTTCAAAATTTTTGAAATTGATTGCATATTTGAAAAGAGTAACGGAACATCACAAACCAAAAAATCCTGCTGTGCTGGATGATACTAAGATATTAACATTTCTACAAGAAGCACCTGATATTTCCTATCTGATGATGAAGGTACAAAAACAATATATCTTGTCTTTATCTATAATATAATTTTCCTTAATGTGTGTCTGTGGCACAAAATACAATCTCACGTTCCGGCTTCACAGATGTTTATATTTGTTTAGGTTTTGTTTTTCTTATCTTAGCGCTCGGCTCGGAGCTTGACCTTTCGCGTATCCTATTTCACGTGCGCACCGATTCAAGACTCGCAGCGCGTAGCGCGCGGTTTGCTTTATATATATAATTCTTCTGTACCTACGTGTGTATGTGGCTGAAGCCCTCCTAAACGGCTGGATCGATTTTGATGAAATTTTGTGTGTGTACTTGAGTAGGTCCCTGGATGGTTTAGATTCACAACTAGATCCGGTAGGTGGCGCTACAATCAGGTGCTAGACATTTTTTTAATTTTTTTTTGACAAATTTTTTTTTTAATTTTTTTAAGATTTCTCGCATATGACAACATATAACTCCAAGATTTTACCTCTCCACTACCCTCCAATATTTTTTAAATTAAAAAAATCGTAAATTGGAAAATCGAAAAAAGCTTTGCTGAACCTGCTAATAACAGGCAAACCAACGTTCGGGCAGGACAACGTCCGTCGGGTCCCCCAAAATTTCACTCCCCCACCACCCCCCAATATTTTTTAAAATGAAATTATATGTCTGTTCTATAAAAAGGGCCCAAGACTCGAGCGACTTTATTTTTAATTTTAACCCCTACAAACCATATACTGGCTGTTTCCTAAAAAACGCCGCAACCCATAACTCCGTTGTTTTAAATTTTAGACCCAACAAACCATATATATTCTTAAATGGCAAGACACGAGCTACCTTTTGACATAGCCCATTTGTAAATATCTTTCAACTGTTTTGAGCAACGATGTTCAACTTTTTTATTTTAAATAGAACACCCTGTATATTTTTACATATTTGGATTCAGGATGAAATTCTGCATGCAGTAGTATGCTTCATTTGTTTTTTGGACACTTAGAAATGTTTAAAATAATTTTTTAATATTGCATGTAGACAGTCGTACAGTACCATAAAATTTTCAAGTCTGCCGTGGAAAACAATCAGAATGTTGAAATATTTTATTGGAAACAAATTTAAACAAAACTACAAAACGTATCTACAAGTATTGCTCAAACTGACCGCCACCTTATTGAACACACAACTGACATCTAGTTACTCCATTGGTCGCATTCAATATCAAATTGGGACGTATTTCGCGATAAGCATTGCTAATCCTCTGCCTCAGAATTTCTTTGTTTTCTGGACGTGTTAGATAAAATATTTCCACATTCTGATTGTTTTCCACGGCACACTTGAACATTTTACGATACTGTACGACTGTCTACAAGCAATATTAAGAAATTATTTTAAACATTTCTAAGTATCCAAAAAACAAATGCAGCATACTACTGCATGCAGAATTTCATCCTCAATCCAAATAATTAAAAATATATAAAGTGTTCCATTTAAAATAAAAAAGTTGAACATCGTTGCTCAAAATAGTTGAAAGATATTTACGGAGGGGCGATGTCAAAAGGTAGCCCTTGTCTTGCCGTTTAAGAATATATATAGTTTGTTGGGTCTAAAATTAATAATAATAACGGAGTTATGGGTTGCGGCGTTTTTTAGGAAACAGCCTGTATATTATCAAATGGGACAATGTTTTCTACAATTTGATAAACATGAATATTCTTTTAATGTCACTAGTTTTTGTGATGACGTCATCGATGTTTTTTTTAAATGACATGGTATACTGTTTTTTATATATTCTTGTAGAGAATTTTATTTGTTTTTCATCTGTGGAAAGATTTAATAAGGTTGCATAATAAACTTTAAAAAAAAACGCAAAAATTCAAAGGCGACATAGGAGGCCTTGAAATGTCGTTAGATGATTATCTAATTTATTAAGAAACTAAGCAATAGACTATGGCTGTCTAAAGAAACAACATAAACAAACGAGAAATGACAATACTTCAACTACTTGTTTGATGACAAAAGTTAAATTTCATTGTCTTCCTCATCATCTTTAGTTTTTTGCGTTTTTTTTCAAAATTTTTATTATGCAACCCTAAAAACTGTTCAGACCGCTAAAAAGTACAAAATAATCTCTACAAGATTATATAATAAAAATTGTACCATGCAATTTAAAAAAAATGCCGATGACGTCATCACTAAAAAAAATTTCGTTTTGGTCAAATTGTAAAGAGGATTTTCCCATTTCAGAGTATATATGGTTTCATAGGACTAAAATAACAAATAAACTCATTATAGTTTTGGGCCCTTTTTACAGAACAGACGGTATATAATTCTTCTGTACATGTGTATGTGACTGAACTCCTCCTAAACGGCTGGACCGATTTTGATGAAATTTTGTGTGTGTGTTTGAGTGGGCCTCTGGATGGTTTAGATTCACAATGGGACCTGGTAGGTGGCGCTGCAATCGGGTTCTAGAATTTTTTTAAAAAATTTTTGACGATTTTTTTAAATTTGTTTTAATATTTCTAGCATATCAGAATATACAACCCCAACATTTCACCCCCCCCCCCCAATATTTTTAAAATAAAAAAAATCGAAAATTCGAATATCGAAAAAACGTTTGCTGAACCCGCTAATACCAGGCAAACCAACGTTCGGGCAGGACAACGTCTATCGGGTCCGCTACCCCTTAGAGGGTGAAATGGGGTAAATAAGCCTACAAATCAATATGGGTGTCGTTATTGAAGATTTTTGGGACGTTGATTGCGAAAATGGCATTTATTTTTAAGTCCAAGACGATAGACATGACATAAAATTAAAACTCTATAGTGGTGAAACAGGGTTTCAGAGACAAATTATTTTTGGGCGGAAAACGTTTGCCGGGCCAGCTAGTTTATACATATAAATGTTTGTATTATTGAAATTTTTAGGTAGCACTAATACTAGGTATTTCCTGAGCTTTAAGATGCGAAGAACTGTACAAAATGAAGCCTAGTCATATTGACTTTCGAAACGATGTAGTGGTAGTCACCATTCCAGAAACCAAAACAGGCCTTCCTAGATCGTTTGCGATTACTCATCCACTGTGGATTAATACACTAAAAGAGTACAATAATTTAAGAAAAATAAATAGCCAACCTTTTTTTCTCACTTACATTAACGGAAAGTGTATAAACAGTCCAGTGGGCATAAACAACATAGGAAAAATCCCAATGAAAATTACCGCAATTCTGAAACTTGCAGAACCTTGGACGTTTACTGGTCACAGCTTTCGTAGAAGTTCGGCAACCTTATTGGCAAATTATGGTGAAAGCTTGGTAGGAATTAAGCAGCTGGGCGGGTGGAAGTCTTCTGCCGTTTGCGAATCTTATATTCAGGACTCTCTTCGCAGTAAAATTGAATTATCAAAGAGAATTCAGTTAGGTCAGCCTTCACACGTGTCAACTGACAGGCCACCGTCTTCGTCAACCAATTTTAAGACTCAATACTTAAAACAAGTGTCTCCTACAAGTACACATCAAAACACTGAATCAATTCCAGGAGCAGAAATTAAAGAATGTAGTAACTGCACCATAAATGTGAGAATCTTTAACAATTGCACTTTTTCTTCGTATTCACCTGAAATAAAACAATAATTTTTTTCAGAATATTACCCTATTATCTTAGTTGTAATAATTGTTATAAATATAATCCATTTAGAAAACTCCCGTGACATTTACAGTGTCAAATGCAAAATTTTGAGTGTAATTGATAAGTACTAAGTCAGCTGATTGTTTTTAATGGTCAGTAGCGTCAAACTTGTAAGTAAGGTTATGGCAAATTATTTGTTATTTGTAGTTTTAGCGAAACAAAGTAAAATTATAATAATTTATAAATAACTTTAGTAAATAGTTTAGTATTATACAGGGTGTCCGGAAAATACGTGTACAACGGAAGACCACAAGTTCCTCGGTTCAGAATATGATGATTTAACTCAACTTACCTATATACAAAGTTGCTTAGTTTAGTCGCTAGAGGGCTTTAAAAATGAATAACTTTCTTAAATTTTTAACCCCCTGCATAATCACTACCATTTTTTTCCCTGAATAGTTATTTTCATTTAGTAGCTATTTCCTCTTTTACAAAATTTTAGTTTGGTGAACGGTTTAGCCACAAAAAAATATTTTCTAAATCTCTACAAGCCTAGTGTTAAGTTAGTCACTGATTCAGGCTTGTAGAGATTTAGAAAATATTTTTTGTAGCTAAACCGTTTACCCAATAAAATTTTTGTAAGAGAGAAAATAGCTTCTAAATTAAAGTAGCTATCCATAAAAAACACTGGTAGTGATTATACAGGGGCTTGGATGAATAATTTATTGTGACAAAGTTTTTAAATACCCTGTAATTTTTTAAAATTAGGGTTTATTTCACAGAAAGCTGTAGTTTACTGGTTCAAACGCATAGCCAAAAAATGAATACAATCTATCAAAGATTTTTCGATTTATTTGAAAAAAATTTAAAAAGCTAATCATTTTTGAAGACCTCTAGCGGCTAAACTAAGCAACTTTGTATATATTAAGTTGAGTTAAATCAGCATATTTAGGGCCAAGGAAGTTGTGGTCTTCCGTTGTACACGTATTTTCCGAACACCCTGTATATGCAAATAAGGCAAATCCTATCTCGTATGCAACCGTATATATGCACTTCAATTATTCAAATGTCGAAGTGAAGTAAAAAACAAAAATTTGAAATTTAAATTGAAATTGACGCCAACATAAAATACAAAATTGACAAACAACTTACTAGCGATTTCCATATTAACCAACTGATAAGTGAGTTTTACGCTAACGGAGTTTCCTGGATGGAATATACTTACTTTTTTAATCGCTTTCTCATTTATTTGAAAATAAAATCAATCAATCCACTTGTGTTTTTGTCGTTGTGAATTTTTGTTGAAATTTGATCGTTCACCGACTGACGCATAGATTAGTGATGGGCGAATCCGAGTGAAAAAATCAAATCATTCGATTGTCTCCACTTTCTGGGATATTCCGATTGCTGAAAATTTCTAGAATTACTCGGATGCTCGTATCTCGGAATGTCTGAATTCTGATCGTTGTTCCACTGATTCGTTCGTTTGAACTGCGATTACTCGGTAATCGGTACTCAACAAGACTGTTCAAGAGTGTTCGATGGTCGGCTCTCGCTCTCAGCCGCTGGTGTGCCGCTTGCCGACAAAATACTGATTGTATTTATACATACTTCATTACATAGAAACAAAAGTTATATAATACAATAGTACTATACAGATCAATTTTACAAATTATTTCAAATACTTTTACATCTAAAAGTGTTTCCAACATTATTAATTTAGAATTCCACCTGGTGGCTACATCTTGTTTTACTTTTAGAATTGGCATGCTTGTTTTTGCATCTAATGAAGTTTTTCACTGGCTACAACACTATGCTTAAAATAGGTCACAAGAGTTTTACATTTTATTAATTAAAATAAGGCAGGCAGTAATTTAGTTGACAGAACTTTCCTGCTTGGTATCTAAGTTATACAAAGGTTGTAATTTTTTCGAGTACTTGATGAACCCAGTATTTTCTACAATGGAAACTGGCTGATAATATATGACGATCAATTTTAATAAACTGTCATTAATCGACTCCTTTTCTGAAGAAGGCAGTTCCGTGCCCTTCGAGGAAGCAAATAAACAAAGCTGTCTTTGCCTTTTCCGTGGAAGGGATGACGGAACAGATATACCCTGGGTGGCAGATGAAATTAAACTTTCCGCTTCTATACTTGGCGCACCGAACAAAGAGAGTTAAGCAGGCAACCCAAATGACATATTACAAAGCTTGCTAGATTTCTATTACCATTAAGGATCAGAGATGGCTGTTGTTATAGTTAGAACTAATTCAAGTGTCAAGTACCATTAAATAATATTTTGAGGTTATAATGAAATATAAATTTCGACCAACTTAAAAAGCAAGCTTGACATCTGTGCACTTGTAATTGAAAATATTTGGGCCTGTGGCCTGCCTTTGTCTAAACACGTTTCCCGATGCGATGGTACATTCTAAAAACAGTTCTTTGGGGTTCCTGCCTGCAGTTTAAAAATCAACCATTTTCAAGGACTAATTTGTGCATTTCGATTGCTGTTTTCACAGTTACATGTAAATATAAAATATTGACTTATAAAGTAATTTCTTAAGGAAATTTTAATTATTTATAAAGCTGCCTACATTATGGATTAGGGATGGGCGCGTGACGTGAAAACAGTCGTGTCACGTCGTGTCACGGCGTGTCACGTCGTGAACGTGACTAATATTTGAAAATCGTGACGTGAACGTGAGTGAACGTGAGTGAAAATTTCCAAGGCGTGATTCACGTTTCACGTTAATTTCACGTTAAATATTTAGTAACGAATAAAAAATTGCAGGGTGCAGCAACTTTTAAATTCATTAAATCACAAATTATGCCTAACAAGTTACATTATGTGGCTTTATTTTTGGACCCTAATTATAAATCCTTAAAGTTCATACCTTCACATAAAAGAGAAGATTATAATGCAAATAAAACTATAGATGATAGTGATGAAATACATAGCAAACGACTCAAAACTAGTACATCAGCATCAGATTCTTATCTTTGTACACTTAGAGATAGCTCTGACGATGACACATGTAATTAGGATGATGTCGAAACAAAACTAAATTAGTATGTTAAATTAAAATTCGGAAATGTAGATGACATTTTAGGATTTTGGACAAACAGTGTAAATACGCCACTGTTAAAAAAACTTGAGAAATTTTAAACATACCGGCAAGTTCCGCTACAAGCGAAAGAGTATTTTCTACAGCTGGGCGAATTTTAGAAGAGCGCAGAATTCGACGTAACGCTGAAAATGTTGATTGCATATTATTTTTAAATCAACATTTTAATGTGTAGATGTATAGATGAACTTATTGGTAATGGCTTGTTTTTTATACTCAGCTAACGCTGAAAATGTTAATTACGTTTTATTACTAAACCAAAAATGTATTGTGTAGATGTGTAGATGATATTTTTAAACCAATTTATTGTGTACTTGTGTAGATGAACTTATTATTCTAATAAAAGTAATGTTTTTTTTGTATACTTGCTTTAACGCTGAAAATGTTGATCCTTGTACGTAACAGTACTTTCAAACCTACGAATTAAGTGTTGCCTAGCAACATATACCTTTGCACTCATACCAATAAGGGAAACGTTAATTCCAATGACAGCTTTTAGTATTAAAAGTAATGTCTTTGAAGACAGCTGCAAGAAATATATTTACGAGAAATCAGTATTTATCCCTTGTGGGAGTTATTGTAGTCAATTTTAATTTTTTTCTTTTTATGTCAACTATTCTGATTGCAACATATCACGTAAATTATGTCAGGTGCAAAACATATTTTTAGTTCTCTTTAGGGTTTTTTCATTAGTTTTAAATTTGAACATTCTGTTCTATCTGAATTTAAATTTTGAAATAAAAGCTGCGTGTCACGTCGTGAGTGGCGTGTCACGCCGTGAACGTGAGTGAACGTGAGCGTGAACGTGCGTGAACGTGACTGTTTAAAGCAAGCGTGAAACGTGCGTGACGTGAGCGAAAATTCACTCACGCGCCCATCTCTATTATGGATAACCCTAAGAAAGTAATTCGTAGTCAAGGACCTGAAATAATATGAAGGAAGAATCAAGTAGGACTCCTGCAATTTCTTTCAGTCTTTTGCAAGAATGAGTGGCTAAAGCAACCGATGTTGGCCTAAATACAGTTAAGCGAATTGTTAAAGAAGCCCAATCAAGTGGTGGAAAAAAATTTACTACTTCAAGAAAACCAATTACTAAACTTAGCCCAAGGTCATCTGTCGATCTATATGAAAAAGAAGTAATCCGAAGCGTGATCTATAACTTTGCGCAAATCCATAAAAAGAGACCTATAGTGAAAGCTGTGTTCGAAGCCGTACAAAATGAAGAAGGGTGGGTGTTAATTTCACTGACAAGTTACATTCCTTTAGGCGATTAGTACATAGAATGGGTTTTCAATAGAGAAAATGTCACGACAATAGGCAAGTTCTAATAGAGAAGAGAGAAATTCCAGCAAAACGTGTTGAATTTGTGTGTACACTGATGAAACGTACTTGCATAGCTCCTATACTGTTCTAAATTTTGGGATGATGGCACCAACAGCTGTTTAAAATCCCCTGCGGTAAAGGGCAAAGATCGATTATTCTTCATGTCAGAGGTAAAAAGGGTTTCGTACCAAATTTTGTATTGATGTTTAAATCAGGACTTATGAGAAAGGTGATTACCACGATGAAATGACCCATCTAAATTATGTCAAGTGGCTGAAAGAAAAATTATAGCCGAATCTTAAAAAAGATCCATGTTGGTCATCAATAATACATCGTATCACAATTTCTGTACTGAGCCGAATCCAACATTCGTTTGGAAAAAGCAGAAATGCAAAAGTGGTTATTAGTAAGAAACATTTATATTAAGTTGTATGAAACAAAAAAGAAAATTATATAAACCTACACATAAAGGTTATATGATGGAGAAATTATTAGTCGAACATCTTCACACGTAGTCCTTGGATTACCCTCTTACCATCCAGAACTAAACCCGATTAGGAAAATGTGGGTGTCAGTAAAGAACTATGTTGCTGCAAATAACACATTCAAATTAGACGACATCAAAACTTTAGCAGAGAATAAATTCAGGTATTATGCATGACAGAAGAAAAAGTTATTACAGTAGACGACAGTGGTGAATCAGGTTCGAATTTATCATCTGAACAAGAAGATGACTGTGTTAAAGACAATTTAGGTTACGAACTGTTAGAATAATCTATATTGTATTATTTTACCATCTATATGTTTAGTTGGCTGTAATATTCTGTATTGTATTTTATGTAGTTATCATTTCTTCAGATATAAAAATAATTTTAAAAACTAGCAAGTCATCAGATTTTTAAAATTATTGTAAGTTTTTATATTTTGTAAATCCTATAACATAAAATTGTTGCTCTCTTTCTTTCTATGTTTCTACCTTTGTTTGCTATCTCCTCCAAAGATACTGGACCGATTAAGTTGTACGATGGCTTAAAAGTTTGCTAATTTTTAGACTTAGATCGTAGACCGGTTTTTATTTTCAAAAAAAGTACGACAAAGTTTGAATTTAATTAAATTCTTTACGCAGCCGAGCGGAGGGCTTGTCGCCGTGGGCTACGGTGTGACAGCTGCTGTCGCCGTGTGCTATTAGCTCGGGTGAATGCCTATGTTCATATATCATCATAGCGGCGCATTATTAAAACAATCCCTGTTGGTCCTGGGGTAGAGTGCTTGCCTACCACGCGGGCGGCCCGGGTTTTATTCCCGGCCGATGCATCCTTTTTTTAAATTTATATTAATGAATCTCTCTTAAATTAGCGAACCGAAGCGTAGTTCGGGTGACTCACTAGTCTAAATAAAATAAATGTTTAATTTCAAACATCATAAAAGTGATAACTTATGTGACTTGATTCACATCGTAAAAGCTTTAATTATAATTATAATCATAGGTAAAGGTAGTACTTTAGCTGATTATGCATATAAAGTTGCCACCGTTGCTACTTTATCTGCCTAGTCATATAAAATAACAAAATCAAACATTTCAACAGTTGAAGGAGCAAAACCATTAGTCTCTCAAAAACGTCTTTCAATAGCAACAAGTATTTCGTGGTTTGGTAGAGGCCTATTTTGAAATTTTTTTTGTATACTCTCACCGACTCCCGACCATTTCCTTGACAATAACCATAAACTAATACTATGTCAGTCATTTCTGCGCGTAAGTGTAAGGTACAGCCATAGCAAAACATGTAGAATTTTGAAATTAAACAATTGGTCAAATTTGATAATACTCTTTTGTAACTAATGACGATGCCTATCATTGTTCACTCGTTGCTACGTAAACTTTTATTGTTGTTGGCCCTTAAACACGGTCCAATTTTTTGGACCAGTTCTAAGCCTGGATAATGTGGGAAGGAAAACAACAAGTTTCGGTACGCAATAAAACATTTAAATTCAATTATCTTAGAAACGGTTGCTCGAAGCAACACCTATCAAGTTTACCTTTTTTGGACAAGAAATGCCAGGGAATAAGAATTTTTTGTTAGGAATTTAATACACCGAGGCACAAAAAAGTTATAAAGCTTTAGATGTATGCAAAATGCTGCTGGTGGCGTCCTCTGCAATGTACACCAAAACTGTGTCAGAGCTGGTTTTCTCATCCCAAAAAAAAAAAAACCATTAATACCAAATTTCGTGCAGATTCTGCTACTATTAAGATAAAATTTTAAAAAAATAATTCATAATAAGTGACACCCTTTATTTCAGAAACTACCAACTTTTAGACTAAGGTAAGTTGGGGTAGATCGTCATAATTTAGCCTCAGGAATATGTGCTTGCGTTTTGTACAGGAGCTTTAGCGACACCCTGTAGAAAGGTACTATTGAAACACTTGATAAAATGATATCACAGTTATTGTTTTAAACCATAAAACAACTAAAAATTATATTTCTCTTCAAAAGTTTTAATATTAAAAGAAATAAATACGTTTATAAAAGCTTTGTGTTGAGGCTGGTAGCAGTTGAAGCTCTGAAAGCAATTTTTATTGCAAATAACATACAATTTTATTTTCAAATGAACACTTAAATTGCAATAAAAGTAACGAAATTAGAAAATAATAATTTGTAGGAATGTCAGGAATGAAGATTGAGGTAGAATCGTGATACATTGGAAATAATTTTTCCATGGTTACGATGAATAAAAGTCACAAGTAATAATTAAGTTATATTGTTGAAATGTATGATCTTGCTATTTTATATGATTAGGTAGGTAAAGTAGCAACAGTGGCAACTTTATACGTCTAATCAGAAGTAATACTATAAGTACTTCGGTATTATCGGGTTATATGTCGATAACTTGTTGCACAATAATAAAAGAGTGTCAGTTTGACAGGTTAAGCAGTCCGACCGCGTCAGCGGGAGGATTATTCTGTCAAACTGACACGATTTGTTATTGTGCAGGAAGTTTGAGACGTATAACCTGTTTGAAGTACGCATTGTATTCGATTTGATTATATTTTGAGTAAATTTCAATATTAGGAACAAATAATAGTAGATTATGTTATTAGGAGTAAAAGTGATACTTCATCTGGCGAAGCTGAAGTTTATTTAGCCGAACGTTAGTGAGGCAAATAATTCAGCTAAGCCACATAAAGTCACTTTTACTCCGAATAACATATACTATTTTATCCGCAAACGTATTCAGGTAAATTTCATTAATACACATTTAAAAAAAAAAGGATGCATCGGCCGGGAATCTAATATCAACAGGGAAGATGGCTTTAAGCTTAGTAAAACGTGGATCCCTGTGATACACGATCTAAAGCATTACAACCACTGTGCGTCATACGGCCACGCCCCACGGACTACGTTGCACTCGGATGACCAACCAGCGTTACGCCACTCCGCGCGCCTGGCACAGAAGACTATAAATAGCTCCACACCGACCTTCGGTTCTTAGTGCGACTTTCGCTCTGATGATGCAAGCTGCAAGGTCGTGCGTAACGTTAGTGAATTTGGATGCACAAACAGCAAAACGGCCAAATCTGCCTAAGTATCCTCGTTCTCAAGATACTCAAACAACACGAGCCACCAAAGAGCATGGCCATCGCGCGGGTTTTTGCTCGACTTTACAAGGTGCAAGGCACATTAAGCCAGAAAATGCTGGGTGTTCATATACAAATACTACGCGATCTAAGCCGAAATTCTATGATATGGAGAATAATAGGTTATCTAGTGTTGTGGATGTACGGTTTATATATCCAACGGTAGTTTGTTCTACTTTTCCTCTTATTTTTTTCATTAATTTATCCATGACTGTTATAAATAGTAGTACACTTAAGCTGCCTCCTTCCTTCAGCCCTTGTTACAGTATCAAACTGTTTTAACGACATTCAAGGTTGTGGGAGTGCCAAATGCTTAATCAAGCCCTGGAGACGTCAACACTTACCCTAGAAATCTTACCAAACAGGCTTAAAGACCACGGCTTGATACGCTCAGGGAGATGGGCGTGGTCTTAGAAACGGTACACCACAGGGCAAGCGTAACTGTATACATATAGGGTATTGCAAAAGAAATGGGCGCCACGAGATTCAATCTGGAAACTCACGCTAAACAAAATCTCGAAAGTCAAACTGGGCAGGATACAAGTGGAAGGCCTCACGACAGTGCAGCGGCAAGCATCCCCAACTTACCTGCAACGCTTAAACACTCAGGCTTCGTCATACATTGATCTTTACACAGTACCCTAAAAGTAGGCATGCACAGACTCGTCGGAAATAATAAGACCTCATTCAATATACCGTTTTATTGGTCTCACACATGTAAATCAGTTATACACAAAAGTAAACACAGTAATACATGGACTAACTATATAGCCCAGTTGGGGAACGCCTTAATTCTAATCGACTATACTACCTAGCTAGCACGCTGCTAACTTAATTAGTTTTTAATAAGTGGCCTCGGCAATGAATCAATAAATAAACGCATAAATTATGCATGTACAGTTAAATGAATTAGTTTAATAAGCGGCCTCGGCAATGAATCAATAAATGAACGCATAAATGATGTATGTACAGTTGAATGAATTAGTTTAATAAGCGGCCTCGGCAATGAATCAATAAATGAACGTATAAATTATGCATGTACAGTTGAATGAATTAGTTTAATAAGCGGCCTCGGCAATGAATCAATAAATAAGCACATAAAAGTTAATTGGTTGTTATTAAATACACACACTATCTGAATGAGTCAACCAGGCGTTTACGTCACGGGTCTGGTGAGCTCGCCACTACAACGAACGTGCCGTCGGAGAATGCGTGGGTGTCGTGCGTCTCTAAAGAAGATTCTCCCAAACTGGCAGGGTCTGGTTTAATTCCCTCTCGGAAAATCGGAACGGGAAGCTGGCGAGACCGAAAGATTGATCAGCTTTGCTGTTTGGATCCCCGCAGCTAACGGGAAAAAAAGGCCCCTATGGTCCAACGGAATTTTGCAAAGCTGGCGGTCATACGAACAAAGCAACGCAGACATGCTCACTCCAAAAACAAACACCACTTATCGCCTTAGCGGTCCGTAACAAACTCTCAACACAAAAAGCGGAACCAAGCTGTAACAGTACAAAAACAACGGGCCGCCCACGCACTAAAGCGTGGACGACACCGACGCCACGCTCTTGCACAAGCGCCTGAAATCCCAGCCGGAAATCAACTGCCTCCTCAAAACGAAGCCAAACCAAGTTTTCGCGCCAGACGCGCTGTCTTGCGACGTGCAGCTCCGTGACCAATGACGAGCAAGCAGGAGCCCGTCGTTAACTCGACTCGACGAAAAAGTGAGATGGAAGTTACATTCCTTAGGAAAAATATCTCGCTCGCTCCCATGGACTGTGTTTTGAAATTGATGTAACCAGGCGCTCTTAAACGTGACAAAACAAAGGCAGCTGCACATACGACGGCATAGAGATTAGAGCGGTTGCACTGAATCCTTTAGGAAACCAAAAACTGCGTGCGTGTCACCTTTAGAATTGTTAGATGCAAATAGCTGAAGTATTATACTAGAAAATATGACTGAAAAGGAACCTATATACAAGCAAACTCGTCATTTTTGTACCAAATATACTCTTACAGGTGGCATAATCATTGAATTTAAAAATGGCCTGACACCCTCTTTCAATTTCAAAGGCTTCTGACCTTTGTCCATTTATCTGTACTTGGTGCTTGGTATACACTTTTTATTACTTGTATTAGTTTTTTATCTATGTAAAGATTTCTCCAAATGATTTCCCTTTCTATAATATCAATTGTTGCTCTTAGATCAATAAATGTCAAGTATAGTTGTTTTCCACTGTCTGTTGTTCTTTCTAAACTCTCACTAAACTTATATTGCCATTTGTCTTTTTGTTAACTCTGAACGCCGCTTGTTGGTCTTCCAACTCTTTTCCACTTGTTTTCTTAATCTTTTCTCTACTATTTTTGTATAGACTGTAAATCCTACTGAAAGTAGGCAGATTGCTGTATAATTCTCGCAAATTGTATGATCGCCTTTCTTATAAATTGGTAGTATTTAGTTATTTTCCCAGTCTTGAGGAATTCTTTTCTTTTCCATTATACTTTACATATTAAGTATTGCTACCTTTTTCCTTCCTCGCCCATCCACTTTATTATCTCTGGTTCGGTGTTTGCTTCTCCTGCTTTGGCTATTGTAATGTTTCTTAGAGCTTCTTCTATCTCTTCCATATTTATTTATCCTATTTTTTTAATATTTTATTTCTTTCTTTTCTCCCGTTTTATCATTGTTCAAATTTTTCTGTGTATTGATTTTTTCCATGGAAACAGTTGAGGAGCCGGCTAGCTAAACATTGAAGACAGCGTGCAGTTCTTTGCAAAAGGTTAACGTTATTAATCAATACAAAAGGAGCGCCAATGAGTCTTAATACAATAAATGTGCTAAAATAGAAAGAAGAACTCATAGACTCAAACGTTAGCCAAAATCATCCGCCATAAAACGTAACAGATGACAATAAAATTTTTGTATGGACAACCAAAAAATATACTGGAAAAGTTTTATTTTATATTAAGAAAAAAAATTAGAAAAAAAGTAATATTTTTAAATAGGTAAGTACCTGAAGTTGGATAAATACTACTCGGCAATCAAGTCAAGTAACCGTTTTAGTAAAATCCCACGGTCCAGTTCAGGCACGTTGCCTCGTTTTAACTTTACTATGTTTAACGAACCGATCCAAAAATCAAATTACTGGAACGAGTTTGATTGTGCAAAACCAATTTTATACGTAATAAATTAAAGACTCGAAAGAATTCAAAACTTGTTGAATTTTAAATAAAATTGAGCTGCTTACACCCGGCTTACCAATATACATATATTCTATTCAAATTTAGCGCTTATTTGTGGTAGAGGCTACTGCTGAATATGTCCATTAAACGAGGAGACGCTAAATGTAGCAAAGCATTCCAATGTCAAAACGAGTAACGTTCCTAGACGTAGTCAAATCCAGGTGGGATTAAAAAAATGTATAACAATATTTTTGTACAAAGGTAAGGATTTAGGTTATTTGCAGATTTAATATTTGTGTGTACGTAGTACAAACATTCCTCTGTAATGTAAAAAATGTGTGTAGGCCCTAACAAGAGGATAAATTTTTCTCTCCTTCCATATTACTGGCTCTAGAAATGGAATATTTTGCTGCTATTGGCGCGTTGTATTAAACGTAGTATAGTAGTAGATAGCCCGGAGCTAATTGAATTTACGCCACGTAAAGCATGGGTCACACGATCATTTTTTTGCACCAAATTTGCTTGTCAAACACTTTACGTGACGTCATACAACAATGTTTGATTCTCTCTATCAAACAGGGTGGTCACACCATAAAACTTGTTGTGCAACTATTAGAATCAGCTGTTATTGTGAGGTTATGGTTTGCTGTAAAGGCACGAATTGTTAACGTTTATTTTAGTTTAAAAATAGAAGAGCAAGTGATTATCCTGCCGTTAGTAGGTTTAGGTCTAGCGTTGTGGGCCCGCAAGTGGTTACAATGACGTGACCAAGAACAGGGGGTGTTATCAATGGTACACACAGAATTGAAATGTGAAGATGGTGGTAGTTTTAAAAAAGAAAGAGAGAAAGAGTGTTTACAAAACTTTTAAATATCGTCACCAACACAATTTCAAAAACCCTGCATTTGCAGGGTAATGCGCGTTAGCGCTTCATTCCGTGCTAGCTTGTTATGATAGCTGGGGTTTTTTCCTAAATACAAGACCTCCTCTTGTTGATAGGCGTCTATTAGGGCCGACACTTGCTCACGCATCCAAGACATGGCTATTTTTGAAGTAAAAATGCGTTCTTAACCTAAAAACCCTGAACCGTGAAATACCACTTTCACGTACTGCGCAGAATCGCGTGAAAAAGTTGCACCGAAATAGAGCCCGTCCTATTTTTTAGAAATGTTTGACAACTATGAGGCTGACGTCATGAAATACGTCATCATTGGTGTATGACAAGCAAATTTGATGCAAAAAATGATCGTGTGACCCATGCTTAAGGAAGCTTTGGTTTCAAACAATCCACCAAAAATTCACTCTGTCGTTCTAGCTTGTTTAGGATAATTGCAGCCTTTGATACTTTTTTATGTGTGAGTGAATATTCGCGAATACAGGCATTCGAGAGTAGTCTGGGACGAGCCACCCGCACTATGTAGATGCTCGTACTCGTGGTCGTGCAGTTGCCATCGGTTTTCGGTAAACACAACACGAGTCAAAGGAAAATTATATTCACTATTGTTCGTAGTCGCATTCGTCGTGGAGCTCTCTGACTACTAGCGATTACTCATGTGTACTCGTGTATAGTCATGTGAAATTACTGATAATTTAATAATTAGTAACATTACCGGTAACATAACGGTACTTTTATCTATATCCATACGAATCAAAAACCATAAAATTAATTTATTAAAACTAAAACTTCCAATTGCTGTTAACTTTTGATCAGCCCTTGCATTTTTACATTTATTAATAAGTTCTAAAATGCTGCAAGCTGTGACTTATTTTTATCAAATTGCAACAACGTGTGAGTTGTGACACATAATAAGGGGAAGTACCGGATACTCGACGCCCTTTTCGCGAGCAATATTTATTGCTAACCTTAGGTACTATAAATGGATAACTTTACGTAATATCACATCAATTACCAATAATATTCGTAATATTACCACTTACATCGCTACTCGTGTATACTCATAAGATTGCTTTTGTTGCAATGCAGTTAGAAAAATCTTCAAAGGCTTTACGTGGAACTTTTCTCACAAATGACAGTTTTTAAAACTACAAATTTTTTAAATATCAAACAAAAGAAATTACACTTCATCAACATTGAGCAATTTTATGTTATTTAAGGTTAACTTTTCGATTTGCGGATATTTTCAGTAGCTCGTGAGTACCAAACAACTGAGTATCACAAGTATTCTCGAACGTTCTAGTACAAGTATGTACGACTAATGTGGGATTTAAGTTTGATTTGAGTTCTTAAACGCTAGCCGGCGCATTTATTTGAATTTAATTGCCAATAAATAAATTATAGAAGACAACATACTATTTAGAATTTGCAATTAAAGCTCATTAAATAATTGGTCTTTTTATAAGCCCTGAGATTGACAATAATTCATATTCAAACTTGTAATTGTTCTTATCTCCATTTTATTTATTTCTAATATCATAACATACTTATCGCCATACAAAATGGGGTATAAAATTATCATTACAGTACAGGTGAAATCGCATCGTATCGTCGGTACTTACCTGGTGCTGCACTGCACTGGAAAGCTGCAAAAAACCACCAACATAAAGTATAGACGTAGAGAGCAAACATCCAATTAATTTATTATTTGTAGTTAGGTTTAAATAATTATTATAAGTTAAACTGGTTTCCGATTTTTGTACTATGTTTCAGCAAAATAAATAATTTCATAGCTTTCCTCTTCATGCTGATATTTAAAAAATTAAAATTTACTTATATTCGATAATAATTCTATAAATATTTTCAAAATTCATATTAATGTTTCAATGTATTTTTAAAAGTTTAACCATTGAATGAAAAATCCTGAAAAATATGTATTATTAAAAAAAACTACTGGAGTTTGTTTCAGTAGGTGTCCAACTGTAGATTTAAAATGTCAGTGGATTACTACATTAAAATAAGATGCTATAGCACTTGCCTTCAATACCTTTCAATAAAATAATTGTAATTCTATCAAAAAAGTTCATACAAGAATTAAACTAGTTATATTTTTTTGTATTTCAATGCAATTCAAATGTCTAGGCATTAAGTGTATGCCAATTATAACATTAAGATGTTTAGGTAAACTAGATATTAATAAAAGTAGTAATCAGAGGACCAGAGCCCTTTAACTTTATATATTAAATTAGTAGCTTCCGTTATAAAAACAACAAGGGTATTACTAGCAATAGTACTCTATGCCTAAAGCCCATCGGACAACACATATGTGCTGTTCCATGGAATACTTAATTTTTATTGAATTACAACCTAAAAAAATCATTTGCAAACTATGGTTAACCGTACACGTAACTATTGCATAGCATAGCCGCATGCTCAAAGAACTGGTCAAACGGTCTGGAGAGTTAAGCAACGTTTGCGGCGGTCGGATTTCGGACGGGTGTTCGACCTATAGTGGTAGTAAAATGGCAGCCAGCAGTGCCTCGGAAAGCACATTAAGCTGTTGGTACCGGTTGTCATTTCGGTGACAATCGTTAGGTCCCGCCAGAGGCGCTCGCGCAGTTTGAAAACTCCTACTACAAGCCATACGATACAAAAAAAAGATAAGTTAAACTATACAAACTGGTGCAAGCAAAAACTATTTACAAGTCTGAAATTTAAAATAAAGAAGACGTAATAATACAAGAAAATAAATCCTCCAAGTTGATACGCCTCTGCTTGCTGCTGCGATGGTGGCGCCACTGTAAACATCTGCAAACAGTGACTTTATGTGTTTATGTAGGCAGCCCTTGTTGTGTTGTGTTACTTTGAGAATCTTTACGCTACTACTGTTTATTAACAATATTAGGTATTGTTTTCTATTAATAATGCTAATGGTGGTTTGTGTGTTATCCAACATTTACGTTTGCTGCTAGGCCATTTTCTGTATCTGATTCTTTCAGTTTCTTGTTATTCGTTGTAAGTAAAAAATTTGAATTTATTAATCTAACTAATTCTCGTTTTGTATAGTTTTCAGATATTGCAGTTAATAAATACCGACCGTCATAATTTATAACAAGAATGGAGCTGCAACATAAATTAGTTGATCATAATTTGTGTAATGCAATGAAAAGCATGTTACACAAACCACTGGGGAAAATAGATGAAAATAAAATAGTTGGAGACTTAGACGTAAAGCAAGAGAATGTTGAAGGCACTACAGACAAAACGATTTACCATGGGTTGGCTATTAAACAGGAGGAAGTTGATTTAAAAGATGAATTCCTTGTTTCGTCTGTAGCAAGTGGAAGCCCATCAGAAGAACCATTTGTTACCAATGTTTGTAATTGTGGAGCAGAAGATAATAGTAATTCCGTGGAAAATCTGAACACCGATATGATGCAGTTTTACTCATGTTCAATTTGCCAGAATAAGACAATAAGCAGAAATAATTTAGGTATCCATATGACAACTCATGAAGAAAAACCTTCAAGTTCTATTTGTGAGTATAAATCAGCAGAGAAGGGTAGCTTAGTTAGACATATGAGGAGACATACGGGAAAAAAACCTTATTCTAGTTCTGTTTGTGAGGATAAAGCAGCGTGTAAAGGTAGTTTAGTGAGCCATATGAAGACGCATACAGGAGAAAAACCTTATAGCTGTTCTGTTTGTGAGTATAAAGCAGCAGAAAAGAGTAAATTGGTTATACATATGAGGAGACATACAGGAGAAAAACCTTATACATGTTCTATTTGTGGGTATAAAGCAGCGGATAAACATAGTTTAGTGAGACACATAAAGACGCATACAGGAGAAAAACCTTATAGCTGTTCTATTTGTGAGTATAAAGTAGCAGAAAAGAGTAACTTGGTTATACATATGAGGAGACATACAGGAGAAAAACCTTATACATGTTCTATTTGTGGGTATAAAGCAGCTCAAAAAGTTAGTTTAGTGAACCACATAAAGATGCATACAGGAGAAACACTTTATAGCTGTTCTATGTGTGAGTATAAAGCAGTAACGAAAGGTAACTTAGTTAGACATATGAGGAGACATACAGGAGAAAAACCTTATAGATGTTCTATTTGCGAATATAGAGCAGCTGCAAAAAGATCTTTAGTGAACCATTTGAAGACGCATACAGGAGAAAAACCTTATAGCTGTTCTATTTGTGAGTATAAAGCAACAGAAAAGAGTAAATTGATTAGACATATGAGGAGACATACAGGAGAAAAACCTTATCCATGTTCTATTTGTGAGTTTGAAGCAGCAGAGAAGAGTAAATTGGTCAGACATATGAGGAGACATACCGGAGAAAAACCTTATACATGTTCTATTTGTGAGTTTGAAATAGCAGAGAAGAGTCAACTGGTTAAACATATGAGGAGACATACCGAAGAAAAACCTTATACATGTTCTATTTGTGGGTATAAAGCAGCGCAAAAAGTTAGTTTAGTGAACCACATAAAGATGCATACAGGAGAAACACTTTATAGCTGTTCTATGTGTGAGTATAAAGCAGTAACGAAAGGTAGCTTAGTTAGACATATGAGGAGACATACAGGAGAAAAATCTTATAGATGTTCTATTTGCGAATATAAAGCAGCGGCAAAAAGATCTTTAGTGAACCATTTGAAGACGCATACAGGAGAAAAACCTTATTCCTGTTCTGTTTGCGGGTATAAAGTAGTAGAGAAATATAGATTGGTTAGACATATGAGGAAACATACAGGAGAAAAACCGTATTCCTGTTCTATTTGTGAGTATAAAGTAGCAGAAGTGAGTAACTTGGTTAAGCATATGAGGAGACATACAGGAGAAAAACCTTAAAAGCGTATGTGGTTGGTGTTTGTCCAGGAATTTGTTTTTAATTTTGCAGTTCATACCGTCAACTTCTTTAAAAGTTATCCAAATTGAGTACAGTGAAGCCATCCTATCCGCCATTTTAGTAATTGTGGTCTGAAAGATATAAAAAAATATAAGAAAATGTCAGGAGACAGTAAACATTTATAATTTACATTATAGTTCACCTTGTGGAGAATTGTGATGAAATCTAGTGTGGTCCCGCCTTGAACACTAATTTTATTGTTCTATTATTGCTGTTGTGTATGTGCGTACTATATAAATAAAACTATCTTAGTTATGTACCCTATACAGTATAAGTATATGAAAAAAAATGGGAACACATACAAGCGCAACTACTATTTATGTGCTGTTTGTAAATTTATAAATAAAAAGCACTGAAACATGATTTGTTCGGACATGTGAAAATGAGCTTAGAAATATGTAAAGTAGTGTCCAATGTAGAAAAATATAGTAGTACATAAAATTTCTTGCAGTGTATAATGTACAGGGCGTCGTCTTTTCGATTGAAATCTCCTTTATTATTAACGCTTGAAGAAAATAGACTGCAGTTTATGTTAACTATTTTAATACTAAAGTTAACTATGGCAAAGAATGTATGTATTGCACTGATATGGTTGTGCTCTTTGTTTATTTTATTTAATTAGTAAATGTTGTTTAGAGCCACCATGCAATTATTTTGTTTGTACTATAAAATTTTAGGAAGATTAAAAGTGAGTTGTACCTATTTACTTGACTTAAATTAATGTAAATTAAAACACAGTCTTCCTCATAACAATTAACATATATTTTTTGCACACGCTACATGTTTTGGTTTAGCTGTTAAACCATCTTCAGGCTAAAAGATAAAGCTTATAAAATACGGGGAAAGAAAGAGAGAGCAAACACCTCACCTAATGTCAAAATCGGACAGTCAAATAAACAATCAAAATTAAAACAGACAACTTGACCAACATGTTCAATGAAATAAATTATTTGTTTATATACAACGGTCAGTCAAGGTGAGAACTGTAAAATACGTATCAAAGCCACAAAAAAACCGATAAATGGAATAAGTTAAGCAATTAATCAAATTTAAAATTTTAGATTGAGAAATATATAATTGCTACTGTTTGCAAACTCCGTGACTTCATTGAGGCAACGATCGTTTAACCGGGAGACAATTTCGAAGATTTCGTAAAAATTTAAATTATTGCCTTTAGGGCAGACGTGAAGAACTTTAACATTGGCGTCCCGGTCAAATTTATGATTATTCTCAATAATGTGAGAGGCAAAAGCCGATTTATTATAATCAAGATGTTGAATGTAATTTGGTTTTATTAAAGAAATGTGTTCAGACACTCGCTTTTTGACCGGGACGCCAATGTTAAAGTTCTTCACGTCTGCCCTAAAGGCAATAATTTAAATTTTTACGAAATCTTCGAAATTGTCTCCCGGTTAAACGATCGTTGCCTCAATGAAGTCACGGAATTTGCAAACAGTAGCAATTATATATTTTTCAATCTAAAAATTTAAACTTGATTAATTGCTTAACTTATTCCATTTATCGGTTTTTTTGTGGCTTTGATACGTATTTTACAGTTCTCACCTTGACTGACCGTTGTATATAAACAAATAATTTATTTCATTGAACATGTTGGTCAAGTTGTCTGTTTTAATTTTGATTGTTTATTTGACTGTCCGATTTTGACATTAGGTGAGGTGTTTGCTCTCTGTTTCTTTCCCCGTATTTTATAAGCTTTATCTTTTAGCCTGAAGATGGTTTAACAGCTAAACCGAAACATGTAGCGTGTGCAAAAAATATATGTTAATTGTTATGAGGAAGACTGTGTTTTAATTTACATTAATTTACTGAATCACCTCATTGTGAGTATGGACCGGATCCTGAATTTTTACTTGACTTGTCAAAATAAATGGTTATATGCCCTTTATCATATTCTATTTACCTGCAAATATTGATAAATAAGCGCTAGATCATTCGTAAAGCAATCACTCCTCTCAGTTGGGTTCCTGGCTGAATGTGTAATTTTTCAAATTATTTGAATACGGATTTGTTTTCCGTCTTAGCTCTAATGCGCATAAGCAAATATTCGAAATTAGGTTAAATGCTACACCAAAATGGATCCCGCTGGCAAGTTAGCGGACAGTGACTTAAAAACAAAGTGAAATTTATCAAAGTTTCTACCGGTAATTATTTGAATACGGGTGTTTTGGCGACATTAATTGTCATTTGTTTTTCCAGCACTTAATTGCCGATCCCGTCGAAGAGACGCGGGCAAATTTTCAATTGTTTTTCGAAGCGTCGCTTGAGTTCAAACTTCGCCTAACCTCAAATTATGGACTCGGCCTATATTGCAAACTGCACTTGCTTTACCGCCACGGAAAATGCTTGGATTCTTTAAGTATTGGCTCTTCTTACATACACATACGTTTCACGTGCCTAACATAGCTAGTTTTAGCCAAAACGGTACCTGTTCTCTACCGAACTTGAATCGGGAACTTGTAGGAGACGCTGATGCAATTCTTGGGTTGCTATGGGGCTCATCCTGATGAAGCTCCTGGGACACGTACTTATAAGGCTGCTCTATGCTTTGGTAACTTCCCCTCTGGGCTGTGTTGACTCGCTTGGCTCCACACAGAGCTTGGAACTTGGGCTGCATCGGTTGCTAGGTTATCGTAACGGAGCTTCGAAGAACTTTTTACTTTTTTGTGGCGGAAATCTCTGTAAATACTACCACACCACCTTGGACATGCACTCAGTAAAACTGTATGCTTTTTATGCTGATACCTGTTTATTTATTATATGAAAAATTCGTTTAAAGTGGAGCACATTTTAACACAACAATTCTTACAATTTATTCTTTTGTTCTTGAAAATACGTCATAAACAATTGCAAGTGGAATAATAATAAAAAACGGATATTGACCAAGTTCAAATTGATTACTTTTAACACTAAATTTGCTTACAACTAAAACTATTTTCAAAATTCTTATCTTGAATATAATTGTTTACATTTATAACTAATTAACCGTGTCTTATCGCCACTGCACGTTTTTTATTAATTGCTTTTAATGGTTCACACGCATCACTACACTGATTATTTAAGTTACAGTACTTCCTGCACAAATGCTTTCTTCGAATTCACCTGTCTACTTTTACACACGATCTTTGGTCCATCTGTTGTCTGCCTTTCTTCGCTTATAACCCTGTCTTGCTGATTCTTACAATTTCCGTTATATGCCTTAATGCCTGCCTTCTTAGCAGCTCGTTGCAACGTTCATTGGTTTATCTAGCTTTTTATACCTTTCTTTTAAAACCCTGTCATAATTTCACTTTACTTGAATTCTACGCTTCATTTCATTGCCTTTGCAATCCTTTTTGTAATTAATAATCTCTTTTAGTTCGGCTATTACCTTTGCACAAATCTCTTATTTTATATTGATCTTACAGTCAACTTAGATCCCTGTGAGAATTGAGCTTTGCTTATTGCGTTCTTTATTTAAATATTCTGCTATTACTGGCATCTCATTACAAATACATTCATTCTGTTAAATTCAAGTTTTAGCCTTGCAGTTATATAAAATACCTCACCCTGAGCTTTAGTGAAATGTCCTTTAATTTGGCAGTGTTATCAGAGTTGAGTTGTAGGTTGTAGGGCCTAAGATCATTGCAGTATATTTGAAATATGTGAAGAATATGCTATTATGTGGTAGGTACTATCTACGATTAACATTTACATTTTACATTTTGGTTGTAACTCAAAAATACTTGTCATGCATCAATTATACATATTAATCTATGTGAAAAGATAGATTAAAATGCCCCCTTTTGAAAATCAAATGACAACGAATTGAACTGGCATTTTCATTTTGCTCACGAATCAAAAGAGATTTTCTACTTCCGTTTTCTCTGTCATATGGCTATAGAAAAGTTGCAATGCTAGCTGGGGCTTCGTAATAATTTCAGGTTTATATTTAATTTGGAAAGAGCCCCTGTAGCATTATCAATTATGCCCTTTTATGAATGGTAGCCCTTGTATTGGGTCCAGGTCCTGATTACTCACACTTTGACTGATTTAAAGAAACAGGTTTGACCAAAATATACATTTATTCCCTACTAATTTGCATAACTAAAATAAAATGAATGCGTTTGTTGTATAAAGTTACAGTTTATATTGTATTTGATTTTTCGTCCTGGTTCCCGGAGACGGTAGGCCACCTCGTGTGCATCGATGTATGCCCGTGAGCTTCAAAGTGAAAGGCCTGCGGGATCAAGTTGGTACAACTGGAAACCAAAATAAAAATTAAATATGTCAAGGAGTGTCGGTGTAAACAAAAGGAAGGTTCTGATTTATTTTAATTATGAAGTGACTGGATCGGAACTATAATTTGTTAAAATTAAGTACACATCTGTACACGTGCACCTCCTTGTGATATGTTAAGAGTGCAGTCAACCTTTGACCGTGGATCAAAATTCCTTTCGAGGTTATCTTATAAAACGGCGCGTGTGAAGGCCGCTATAATATATGCTATCACAGGGTAAGTATCGAATTTGTACAACGGTTTACTATCTTCCACATGAAATGTGAACTGGTTCTAAAATTTGCAAATATTTAATACAAACGAAATTTGCTCTAAAGTACTCTGAAGTATATGCAAATTTAACTGTATTCTGACAGGGGTTTTAAATTTCGTAAGATTTGAATTATGATTATTTCTACCCACGTAGTCGTTATATTCGGAGGCTATCTTAATTTCCACGGAAAAACCCCAATTGAAAATCGCCGATATGCCAGCCAAGTTCAATTGTGAATTATTCGTTCTGTAAGATTGCCTGGATCGCTCGATCACGAATTAAAGTTAATTCGATAACCCAAATATAAGCTCAATTCGTATGCGAACGGTCGTAGCAAACTTTACGAAATTATAAGAATAACGCTTGCACAATCCGATTCCAGAGTTGTGCTGAGTGAACTTATTGTTTCCGATTTACAAATAAATCCTAATAAACGCAGTCCTAGTCCAGAAATACCTTTATATAGGCAGGTACCTGGGGGAAATCGAATTATTAGTTCGTATTCTTCAGGTCGGTTTCTGGTCTGAGTTTGGCTGAAGGCCCTGGTTAATTTAGGTCGGTCTAGCTGATTTCGGAGACGAGGAATCTTTCGCGGCCGAAGGCGGCTGGAGGCCGGGTTAGTTTCTGGTGACGATCTCCTCGAGTCCGCTGCTCGAATTTGGTTTTAAACACGGCGATCGACTCTCGGGATTAATCGTGCATTCTAGAAGGAGTGCGCCGCGATCGATTCTTCGTACTGCTCGCGTCGATAGTGGGGCTCTCGCTAATCTTGCCAGTTCGAGCGCTTTGAAAAATTTCCATTGTTGTAACGTTCATTGTTGGCCTAGACGACAATTAAGCGCTATTAATTATAAATTAATTTTGATCGCGCTTAATTTGGAGTGAAACGTTACAAAGTTAACCCCACAATGTGGGGTTGGTTTTGTCTTCTAATAATAACAGAGATATTTATTCCTATCCCACCGAATATGAAACACCCTTTACATATAATTGTATTTGAGCAAATGATATTAATGTTAAAGCGACGAGTATCGGATTCTGTACAACAAACGAAAAATTAAAGGAAGTGAAACTAAGTTAAATCAAGAACTATAATATTGGAATGATATGAATTGTGGAATCATATTTAAATTGAACTTGAATTTAATATTACCAGAAATGATAAACAACAAAATTTGAGCAGCAGTAAAGAAAGATAACTTTTTTGTGGGTTCTATAATTAACGTTTGTTTGGTATTAAATGTGCCGTGAAATATAAGTTTAGCATTGTTAATTTCAATGTGTTCTATTTTGGTTGCGTTCGTAAAGCAAATAATTTTTTTTCTAGAAATGTTAACATTTATAATGTGGTGTAAAGTAGTAAAAAAAACACTGTATCTCACTTATAGCCTATACAATAACAAGGTACATAATAAATTTTGTGCTATTTATCTCTTATTCCATGCTGTTTCCGTATTGTAAAAGTTAATGTAACACTAACCTTCGTTTTGATTGTAAATAATTATGTAATATTCTACATCGACAATAAAATATCTTAAACTTTGATGAAAATTTTTAATGTTGTACCTAATGTATTATCACGTTTGTTGTCGGCAAAAGGTTTTGTAACCTGTAGATTTTTCTTCGCCATCTGGAAGATCTGGAATTTAAGATTTAAATTCCTGAAAATTGGCAATTCATGCTCTGGATACCAAAATGCACAATGTAACAGAACCAAAATAAAGCCACCAATTGTAGCAAAAAACACGTATTCCAAAAATCTTGGCACAAATCAAAATTCAGTCTTTAAAGGCGTAGGATTTGCAGAACTATTCGAATAATAATTGGAATTCCTTAAGGCCTTGTTGTTAGTTGAAATAAATCGTCCTGGTTGAAAATCACTTTAGCAAAAGCTTTATTTAGTGATAAAAAAAATGGTTTAATAATTTTTTTGTTTATTACATCTTTCATTGCAAATATTTCCATATAGATCTATAAACTAAAGCAAATTTTATTTTATTTTATTTATTTTATTTATTTTATTTATTTTATTTATTTTATTTATTTTATTTATTTTATTTATTTTATTTATTTTATTTATTTTATTTATTTTATTTATTTTATTTTGGTACTCAGCCAACAGCCGTTAGGCCAATTATAGGCGTCACAGTACATTTTATGGGGACTTCCAACCCCACTAACGACTGTCTTGATGTTATTATGACATTTTGACCAACTATTTCCGTGGCAGCCGTACCACGAGGTGCCGAGAGAAGCAGCCGTGGAACTCCCATCCAAGTTCTAACTAGAAAGAGCGTTGCTTAACTCTACTGATCGTACGTGAACGCTTGTGCAAGCTACACCAGCCGTGTTTAATCTTGTCTTTAACAGATTAACCAGATATAAATTTATAATTATTCATTTAAATTTTACGAAACATTCTAAAAGTTAAAAGCCACCAAAAACGCAATATTGCATTATGCAAGCGCGGCGACCTACTCACAGTCAAGTTTAAACACCTCGCAGTCGCCGCTCAGCATTTTTACACGGCTTCGCGTACACAATTACGCAAGGCCGTGACAAGGTTTAAATGCCTACAATCGCAGCTCAGCATAAAAGACGCTCGAGTTCATGGAGTCCATATCATATCACGGAAGCAAAACCGCTGAGTATTGTTTTGCAAGACTAGTAAATTAACCTACTGAATATAATACATTGCACCTGTTATTAGAAATGAACTTTGTATATTACTATGATCTAAGCAAATTTGTTTGTATATATAGAACAATTATTTTTGTAATAAACCAGTCTGCATTTACTTGTTAGATTCACTTACTGCGTCGCTGTGGGTCCAAGCCTATAAATAATTAAGGGATGTGAGGCTGCATCTCACACAGTGACGAATTATCATCCCGTTAAGTGGCATGACTAAGTTGTCTTAAAGCGGAAACTGCTGTCTCAGTTCTGCGCTTAACATAAGGGATGGAACCAGCAAAATAACGTAACGGACGCCTGATTTCTACAGCCTCCAGGCGAATCTGTTCATGGTCCTTCGAGCCGGATCTGTCTACAACTAAGAAGAGGTACATCCCGAGAAGAAAACAACATCTACCAACCCACCCGGTTCCCCGAAAATGGCAAACAATATGGAGGAATTCAATCAGCTAGCTGTCGCCCAAGAAGAACTCGGCCAGAAGATCACGCAGGTATTTTCCAACAGCAAAAAGGACCCTGCCAGCCGAAAAACAGAAGCTTACATCGCCAGCCGAAACAAGACGCTGGACGAAACTTGGAACGCCGTGACCAAAAATCACGCCAAAATGGTGCAGCTAAGTATTCCTACACATAATTATTTTACCACAGGGTATTACGAACAAATTAAAGCCATCTACTGCGAAGCAAAAAGTTATTTGCAGAGCTGTTTAAAGGCAACTGAAAATCCCGACCCCTCTGAAACTAGGAGGCGAGAGGAAACAGTTGTAAATCCCGAGCAAAAGGTTCGTATCCGAAAACTGCAGATTCGGATGCAGAATTTTAAGCAATCTTTGGACGACGCCGAACTGGAACAAGCACTCGGAAGGCCCGCCATCACAAAGAGGGAATTAAAGGAAGAATGGGACCGGGTGATCGAGATGGACGAAGAAGTCATGTCTAACGAGATGGATTCAAACCAGACGCACTTCAGTCCTGAATTTACTACGTTGAAAGACAGGTACCGAAATTTAATTAATTTGTTACAAGCACCAACAAGGAACGAGCAAGCATCAGCCATCTCGCTTCCTCAAGTTAAAATCCCCATATACGAGGGAAATTATGAGGAATGGGCCACTTTTAAGGACCTATTCACCAAATTAGTAGATGACAACCAAAACATGGATGATGTCATCAAAATGCAGTATTTAAAAACGCATGTCAAGGGAGAGCCCAGCCGACTAATCCAGCATCTCGCAGTGACTCAAGCCAACTACAACACCGCTTGGAATTTGCTGCAACAAAGGTATCAAAATAATCGCCTTATTCTAACCAAATTGCTAGACACCATCTTCGATCAGCCGGTCCTCTCCAAGGAATCAGCCCAAGGGTTGAAAAGATTGCATGACTCCACTAAGGAATGTGTGGAAGCAATCAAAAATTTGGGCATTTCCACCGACAGCTGGGGTCCGTGGATTAACCGAGTTATTACTCGAAAATGGGATCCTGAAACTAACAAATTATATGAGCAATCGCTTCAGTGCCCAAATGAAGTTCAGGATCACCAAACTCTAATGGCCTTCTTACAAATGCGGTTCCAATCCTTGGAATCCATTGATGGAGCTCGAAAACCAACTCAGGACAAGCCACAGAAAAATTACGCTGCCGGATATCTCAACTGCAAGATGTGCAATGGGGACCATTACATCGATAACTGTGGTCAATTCCAGAGGCTCTCCACCCACGAAAAGCAAGAAGTGGTAAGAACCTACCGATTGTGCTTTCGATGTTTGCGACACGATTCTAATATACAATGTCGTTCGTATTATAACTGCAAAATCTGCCGCTTTCCACACCATACTCTGCTTCACAAGGCACAGCCGCCATCAAAGCCGATACCTGCTCCGAAGATGAAGACGTTTTCTCACGCAGCAGCCATGCAGACCTCCAACGCTCCAGAGAAGAAGCCAAAACCCACAATCATTGCCGCCAACCTAGGCGCAAAGAAGAGCCAAGTGCTACTGGCCACAGCAACGGTTCAAGTTAAGGCAGCATCCGGGATGACTCATCTCTTGAGGGTCTTGATAGATCCAGGGTCTCAAAGTTCCTTCATCACCGAAGCCGCAGCCGAATTATTAGCGTTACCCAGGACCAAGGTTCGAGCAGAAATCTCCGGAATTGGGAACAGCGAAACAAAAGTCGCAAAATGGAAAATCACAGGTTTGATTACGCCAAGATTTCCAAGTAAATTTTCCTTACCTGTTACTTTACTGGTACTTCCCAAACTTACAAAAACCATGCCTTCATCACCCATTCCGAACATAAAAATGGATGCCTGGAAACATGTCTTCATCGCCGATCCAACCTTCAACCGACCTGGCCCCATAGATATACTTCTAGGCGCTGAAGAATATTCCCAAATAATTCTCGAAGGAATCAAGAAATCCAAAGATGGCATCCTAGGACAGAATACCGAATTGGGATGGATCTTATCAGGAACCATGGGAAGACGACCTCCCACCAGCCTTAAGGTCAACACCATGGTTGCCAAAATTGAAGAGGATGAGCAGTTGCAGAAATTCTGGAACATTGAAGAGGCTTCTCCTCAAAGGAAACTTTCCCCAGATGATCAGGTATGTGAAAATAAATTCACAGACACAGTCCAGCGAGACGTAGATGGAAGATACGTAGTAAGGATTCCATTCAAACAAACTCCAGTACACATGGGAAGGTCCAAACCCTCAGCATTGGCACGATTCATACATCTGGAGAAGAAATTAGGACAAGATCAAGATCTAGCAGTCCAATACAAGAAATTCATGCAAGAATACTTGGATTTAGGACATATGGAAAAGGTGGCAAGGGAAGATGAGAATAACGGCAAGTATTACATTCCCCACCATGGCGTCATCCGAGAAGCAAGTTCATCAACCAGGCTTCGTGTCGTTTTCGATGCCTCTAGCAAGGCCTCTCACGGAAAATCCTTAAATGAGATGATGTACGCTGGACCTAAACTTCAGCAAGAACTGGTCGACATTCTACTTCGATGGAGGACACACAGGATTGTTTTTTCTGCAGACATTGAAAAAATGTACCGACAAATCAGAATGAACAACCAAGACCAGGAGTACCAAAGAGTCCTATGGAGATTCGACAAATCACAGCCAATCAGGGAATATAAGCTGTGCACCGTCACTTATGGAACCGCATCAGCTCCCTATCTTGCCATTCGAACCTTGCATCAACTCGCACAGGACGAAAAGGTCTCATTTCCATTAGCTTCAGAAGCAGTGAAGAAAGATTTCTACGTGGACGACGTGCTTTCTGGGGCCGACACTGTGGAAGAAGCGATCCAACAACAAGGTCAGCTCATTTCCTTACTAAAGCGTGGAGGCTTTACTCTACATAAATGGTGCAGTAATGAGTCAGCCATCATTCAAGAACTCCCAGAAGAGTTAAAGGAACAAACATACCTCGAAATAAGTGAAGACGGCGTAAAAAAGTCCTTGGGCATTCACTGGTCTCCATATGAAGATGTTTTCTGTTTTAAGGTAGACGTTAAGCAACAGGAATCCACCAAACGCACCATACTATCCGAAGTTGCCAAAATTTTCGACCCATTGGGATGGTTAGCACCCGTCATCATCACTGCCAAGCTACTCATCCAAGAACTATGGCTCGAAAATATCAAATGGGATGACCCAGTGTCTGAAAATATCCAAGGCAAATGGGAGACGCTCAGGTCTCAACTCAAGGCAGTGGAAGAAATTACCTTACCAAGGTGGTTGTTTATCAAAAGGGAATCTCTAGTAGAGCTGCATGGATTCTGTGACGCCTCCGAAAGAGCTTTCGGGGCCGCGATTTATACCAGAGTCACCACATCATCCGGCCAAGTCAAGGTATCCTTATTAATAGCCAAATCCAAGGTGGCACCAGCCCGAGCCAAGACGACATTACCAAGACTGGAACTCTGCGCAGCAGTACTCCTTTCCAATCTACTTCAAAGGGTAATTGCAGCATTAGACCTTCCTAAGGTGTCTATCTTCGCCTGGACCGACTCCATGGTTACATTAGGATGGATAAAAGGAGACCCGGTACGATGGAAGACGTTCGTCGCGAATCGAGTAGCCGAAATCAACAATCTAATTCCGGCTCAACATTGGAACCACGTCAAATCCGAAGAGAATCCTGCAGACGTCATCTCCCGAGGCACTAGTCCAGAAAAACTAAAGAATCATCTCCTATGGTGGGACGGACCGAGCTGGCTAGTTAACAAGAGTTCATGGCCGTGTCAACCAGACACCGCAACCACCGAGGAAGAAGCAAGAAGTTACACTGTGCATCAAACTACCATTCATCAAGACGAGAACGAAGTCGTTCATCGTTTTTCTTCTCTAACAAGAATGGTACGAGTCATGTCACACTGCCGAAGATTCATCAACAAGTGTAAGCGACTTCCCACTCAATCAGGATGCCTATCAGTGAAGGAAATGGACGACACCATCCTCCTACTCGTTAAGGTCATCCAAGGAAGTGATCCTATTTTGAGGGCAACAGGATCTCAACTCCGGCAGAACAAATATGTGAGTTCCAGTAACAAGCTTGCCAACCTCAATCCCTTCATCGATCAGCATGGAATAATCCGTGTTGGAGGAAGATTAGAAAATTCCACCTTGTCCTTCAATGAAAAACACCCAATCATACTCCCGTACTCCAGTCATATTTCCAAACTAATAATCCAAGAGGCGCATCTACGCACGCTGCACGGTGGCACCCAACTCACTCTCTCATATATCCGAAGAAAATATTGGATCATCAACGCGAAGAAAGCAGTCAGCTCCAGCATCCAGAAGTGTTTCCGATGTCTACGATACAAAGCAGAGGCAGCACAGCAACTGATGGGAAATTTTCCATCAACCAGAGTGAATTCAACTCCTCCATTCTTCCATTCCGGAGTGGACTACGCCGGCCCAATACAGATCCGAACATCCAAGGGAAGAGGGCATTCTTCGCACAAAGGGTACATTGCTGTTTTTGTCTGTCTATCAACCAAGGCAATCCACCTAGAGGCCGTCAGCGACATGACAACCAACAGCTTCCTAGCAGTCTTCAGGAGGTTTACTGCCCGAAGAGGAAGCTGTGCACACCTATACAGCGACAACGGAACAAACTTCGTTGGCGCAAGAAAAGTGTTGGACAAGGAAACCCGCCAAACAATTGAAGGCCCAGTTGTCCAAGAAACCTTAGCAACCGGTGGTACCCAATGGCACTTCATCCCTCCAATAGCCCCTCACTTCGGAGGGATATGGGAAGCAGGGGTAAAATCAATGAAGCATCATCTGAAGAGAACTATTGGCCACGCTACTCTCACCTTTGAAGAGTTAACAACTCTTCTCTGCCAAATTGAGGCCTGCCTAAACTCACGTCCTCTATGTCCACAAGGCAACGATATTGAGGACACAACTGCTCTGACGCCAGGCCATTTCCTAATAGGGAGGGAAATCATATCGCCACCAGACCCAATCAACACTCCAATATCTTCAAATCTATCGAATCGTTGGAGGATAATCCAAAAGATCAAGCAAGATTTTTGGAAATCATGGAGCTCGGACTACCTTCATGGATTACAGCAACGAAACAAATGGAAGAAACCATTGGAGAACACTAAAGTTGGAGATTTAGTGTTAATCAAAGAAGATAGTATCAATCCTAGTAAGTGGCCTTTAGCAAGAGTCACTGCAACTCATCCAGCAGCCGATGGATCAGTACGAGTAGTGACGCTCCAGAAATCAGGAGGACATCAGCTAAAACGATCCATAGGCAGCATCATTCCATTACCAGCAACTACCGAGGAATCGCAGGAACCAGAGGCAGAAGATAAAATTTCAACTAACATTATCCAGACACGATCATCCCCAGCACCAAGGAAATCTGTCGCGTCCAAATGGAAACTGCTATTACTCATCTTTACCCTTCTTACCACCAATACATTAAGTAAAGCAGAATTTAATATCCAAAAACCAGACAGCGGGTACTATGTAGAACACATTGGACACGGGAAGATTGAGAGAGGAACATTCCGGATCGAAATCCAGTTCGAGAGGGGGAAGATCGAAGAAGACTTCGAAACAGTCACAGACATGGTAGACAAATTCGACAATCTCTGCGACTCTGCAAAAGAACTGTCCGAAGACACATTATGCAAGACACTGGTGCATCATCTTCTGGAACAGAAAAAGCAAATGGAATGGATTAGAGATGGTATGGAAGAAATAATAACAAGACGAGAAAAAAGAGGAGTCCTTGGCACAGTATTAACATCAATTTTTGGAGTCAACGATGAAGTCTATCAAGATATAGACAGGCTAGACAAGAATCAACAGGAACTAATAAAAATGGACAGTCAACAATCCAAATTCTTGCTATCAGCACTTTCCAGGTTTAATGAAACCGAAGAACGAATCGACAAGAAGCTGGAACATTTCCAAGAAAAATTAAACCAAGGAATCCGGGCCATTAACAACATGGACAAATGGTATAAAGCAACCGACTCCAACCGACTAAATATTCACATCATCAGTGTGTACCAAGTCGCCACAAATGTAATTAGTGAACTGTGCAACTACCATATTCACATCTTAAACGTTCACTTTCAGCAAGGTAATCTGTACGAGCTAATAACACCTGCTCAAATTAAACAGATCCTCGCTAATGCAACCAGTAAACTTTCACCAAATTTGGAGATATTACCAACGCCAATTCTAAAGGTTGACATTGGGCATGACGACATCTACATCAACGTCCAAGGGTATTTCATCATAGTGGAAAAAACGGAATACTCCTTAATTAAAGTGACACCAATTCCTCTCCAAATCAGCAATGGATCCTACTGGATGATCGATGTGCCGAAAGGAATCTTCGCTGTGGATTACAACCTACAAATGTACTTCCACGAAACAGATGAAGAATTCAAAGAAGAGCTACAAATTTCTCCCACTACCTATGTTTGCAGTCCAACGGTAGTTAAAGGAATTGAAAACAACCCAAACTGCATCATTGACGATATATATCACCGAGTAGAAACCAGTCAATGTCTCCTACGAAGACATCGCATCCAGTCCATTATTTGGAAACAATTGTACATGGAAAACACCTGGCTATTTGTAGTCAGTAAACCAACCCGCATAGCAATCACTTGTAGTGGAAACAGGGAAGAAGTCACCGTCAACACTACAGGTGTCATTCAAATTTCATCGGATTGCATCATCCAAACTGCGAGGAATACATTAACCCCAAGGCACAACAGAAAATACAAGATCCTGGCTGGATACTCCAAGGCTATCAGTATCAATATTACCAACCCAATCACAACAAACTCATTTTCAGAAATCGCAGAGGAACCTGTACTAACTCAGTCAGACCACTTCGAAGACCTACAAGCATCGCAGTTAGATTTCCAGGAGCATATAAATAACTTCACCTGGAAAGCCATCCGACATCATTCTCACCTGTCTATTGGGGTCACAGGCAGCCTTTTGGGAACCGCTGCCCTACTAGGAGCTATCTACTACATTCGGCAACGAATAACACGAAGGAAGCCACCACCCGCACAACCCCAGGCAGAAGAATATCCTCTCAAAACGCTCAATCTCGAAGAAACAATATAATTTATCGGTTTGCTTTTTTGTGGCTTAAAATTGGCAATATGTTTAATCTTGTCTTTAACAGATTAACCAGATATAAATTTATAATTATTCATTTAAATTTTACGAAACATTCTAAAAGTTAAAAGCCACCAAAAACGCAATATTGCATTATGCAAGCGCGGCGACCTACTCACAGTCAAGTTTAAACACCTCGCAGTCGCCGCTCAGCATTTTTACACGGCTTCGCGTACACAATTACGCAAGGCCGTGACAAGGTTTAAATGCCTACAATCGCAGCTCAGCATAAAAGACGCTCGAGTTCATGGAGTCCATATCATATCACGGAAGCAAAACCGCTGAGTATTGTTTTGCAAGACTAGTAAATTAACCTACTGAATATAATACATTGCACCTGTTATTAGAAATGAACTTTGTATATTACTATGATCTAAGCAAATTTGTTTGTATATATAGAACAATTATTTTTGTAATAAACCAGTCTGCATTTACTTGTTAGATTCACTTACTGCGTCGCTGTGGGTCCAAGCCTATAAATAATTAAGGGATGTGAGGCTGCATCTCACACAGTGACGAATTATCATCCCGTTAAGTGGCATGACTAAGCTGTCTTAAAGCGGAAACTGCTGTCTCAGTTCTGCGCTTAACATAAGGGATGGAACCAGCAAAATAACGTAACGGACGCCTGATTTCTACAGCCTCCAGGCGAATCTGTTCAAGCCGGGACCCGATATCTTAAGAAAATACAATGACATTTTATGCAGTTTTTTACTCTAAAACTTATATTCAATTCATAATGTTTAATATCAAAAATCGACCTAATTACTTTATTTTTCGTAGTACCTCAATCAGATTTAGTCTTGGTGCGAACCAATTAGTTACATTTATAATTATTTCAAGAAATGAGAAAAGAAGAAAATAGACTTCAATCAGTTTTAATTTCTCTGCAAGTTTGGAAAGATAAGTACATTTAAGGACAGAAAGTGATGTATAGTTAGGTAAGTATTTGAGGGATCAAGATAACAAGTATAAGCAGAACAGCTAACGGACCTTTGCATATTGTGGAAAAGCAGTTTCTATGTTAGTCGTACTAAAATTAGTGTTTTCGACCAATTGTGCTTTCTGAATGCTATTTACTGTACTTTACTTAAATAAGAGATGCCTGGCAGAACATGTTAAAACACAAATGAGCAGAATGTCTCACGGACCTTTGCGCATTCTAGAAAAGCAGTTTCTATGTTAGTCGTACTAAAATTAGTGGTTCGACCAACTGTGCTTTCTGAGTAGGTACTATTTACTGTATTTTGTAAATTAAATTAAATTTGCTTTTAAGATTCGTGTATCCGACGAGTAGTTAAATATGCAGGGATTTGCAGTATTCCAGTTAATGTGTAAAAGACTCGTAAATTACTAAACTGTTATCTTCTTCTACTACTTCTTCATAAATCCTGTTGCTCTTTATGATGTTGATTAGGTACCATACTCCCCGTTTCTGTAATCCACTTCTTCCATTTCTTTCATTCCTGTGCCAAGGTTTTCATTTTATTTAGGGTTTTTCTTCTGCTCGTCCGCACATCCTCTATCTTTTTCATTTAGGTTTTCCTTAGTCCGCCCTTTCTTTTTCTTTCCTTGCCTGCCTCCACCTATCACTCTCCTCACTATTCTCTCTGGGTCCACTCTAGTTATGTGACCATACCAGTTCAATTATTTACTATTCAGTTTTGTCATAATAGGTTCTTGCTGAGCATATTCATTATTTGTGAGTACTACCTTATTTTATGAAATTGGTTTTTTCCACTTATTTTCGCAAATATTTTATTTCTATCATGTTAATTTGGGATTTGTGCGTTTTGAATGGCATCTATGATTCACTAACAGATAGTATCATTGGTACAGCAATTACATTGTATACTGGCGTCTTTGTGATCATGCCTATTTAATTTTTCTGTAATACATGTAGTTTTATTTGCTGCATGCTATATGCTCATTGTTTTTTGTCTTGAGTTTCCAGATCTAGGTTTTCATCTTTTGCTACCACGATTTTCAAGTATTTGTAGATTGTTACTTCTTCCAAAGTTTTTTGTTTGAGCAAAATTTTCCTTTCCTCTTCGGTTTTAATTTGGTTATTGATTATCATTACTTTACTTTTATTTGTGTTGGTTTCAATGTCTTGTGCCCACACATCTACAATTGATTGCATTTTCCCTTGTGTCTTGGCTATTAGTATAATATCGTCCGCATAGAGTAGGCTATCTAGTGTTGTGGGTGTGCGGTTTATATATCGAATAGTTGTTTATTCTACTTTTCATCTTGTATTTTTTATTAATTTATCGATGACTGTTATGAATAGTAGTAGACTTAAGTTGTCTCTTTGCTTCACCCCTCTTTCAATTTCAAAGGCTTCTGATCTTTATCCATTTAGTTGTACCGCAAGACATTTTCGCTCCGTTGTGCTGAACTTCCGCTCGTTCTTCGTGAGCGAACGGCTGATGTAACATTTTCTCCCTCAAGATATGTTTGGGATAAGACGGCTCCAAGTCCATAACCAGAGGCATCCGTCTGTAACGTAAAGGGTCGACTAAAATCTGGGCAGGAGAGCACAGGGGCCGAAACGAGACAATCTTTGATGGTATTGAAGGCAGTCTGACATTTTTCAGACCAAACAAACTTCTGGCTCTTGCGAAGCAGACGAGTCACAGACGACACTACGGATGAGGAGTTAGGCACAAAGCGCCGATACCAAGATGCCATTCCCAATATCATCCTGATCTCTGAGAGCGTCTTGGGGTTAGGGATGTTTAAAATGGCTTCGACCTTTTCCGGGTCGACGAGTAGACATTTGGAGATCACGACGTACCCCAGATATTTCAATTCGGGCTTACAGAAATAACATTTCTCCCGGTTCAATGTTAGGCCGACCTTTGCGATCCTGGATATGACTTCCTTCAAGATCTCCAGGTGTTTTTCGAAGGTATGAGTACAAATAATGACGTCGTCCAGATAGGTAAACGCATATGGTTCTAGGTCGGCACCAATAACTCGGTCGATGAGACGTTGCCAAGTCGCCAAAGCGGTATGAAGACCGAACGGGAGGCGACAGAATTGAAACAACCCACGATTGGGGACAGTGAAAGCAGTTAACGGGTGGCTAGACACGGAAACCGGCACCTGAAAGTAAGCTGACTTGACGTCTAACATGGTCAAGTATTGTGCATCGCGCAGCTTGTCTAGAATGTTGCTGATGTACGGGAGTGGATAGGTATCAGGTTGGAGAACCTTGTTGACCTTCCGATAGTCCACGCAGAAGCGGTAGAAACCATCCTTTTTCTTAATCATTACGATGGGCGAGGACCATGCAGAGGTTGAAGGTTCTACAATGCCATTTTCGATCATATCGTCAAGCTCCTGGTCCACGTGTTTCTGAAGAGCAGGCGAGATGGGGTAATAGCGCTGCTTTATTGGTTCAGCATCAGTTTTAATCACCTGTTCCACTACGTGCGTACGTCCTACGCCATCTCCTATCATGGACAAAGCTTCGCTTATAGTCTGGTCAAGCACGGCTTGTTCTTTGTCCGTAAGATGTTCAGTCGAACGGATCGCGTTAATCTGCTCGTCAGCTGAGGCTTTGGAGAAGGTCCATTCTCCATGGGTCTGGCACCAGGGCCATTCTCTTTCAGAAGTCGGTGCCCAAAATAAGCGTATGAGGAAGTGTAGGGATAACCAAGACTTCAAAGGTTCTAACACGATCTCTTAAAACGATGGGAACGGTAAGTGTATCTATGCTGTAGCATTTCTCACCGTTGGTGACGCTGCAGGTAGTAGATTTATCCGAGCTTAGTTTGCAGACATTCTTCAATGCATCCCATTCTTGGCGACAGTGGCGGTGATATGCAAAAGCCGGAATAAGCGTTGCTTAGGGGCCCGGGCCCTTACAGGGCCCTTTTGGGGGCCCCAGTAAGTTCTATATTCGCTTATTAAATTTCTCGATATCTTCTACTTCATTTGAGTATAGATTGATAGCAGTGCAACCTTAGTCCCCACTCTCAGTTATCAGTCATTAGTGAGCAGACTCGATTTGAGAGCTTTGAACTAACAAACATTTCTAAATTTTTAGAACTGAAAAACGTTTTAAGAATGCAAGGAGCTGAACAGGTCCTATGTGATTTGCTTCAGAAAAAGTATTCTGATGTCCTCAATAATAATCTCGCCATTCAGTTTGTGAACGCTATCTGCTTACTAAAAGAGGATTTAAACGATAGCATGAGTGTTCCAGATTTGGAAAGGTTATTCCTACAGGAATATACCTAGTGTTCTCGAAAGCAATTTTGGCGAGATTATTACTGCATTGGTTTTATTCTTGACTACCTGTAACATTAGCCACAATAGAAAAATAATTTTTTAGCAAGTTGAAAATAATAAAACATTATTTAAGAAATTCATCGAACCAAGATAGGTTACATGACCTTTCGGTTTTGTCAATTGAGCAAAAAGCATCGTCTACAATGGACATAAAAATCTTGTGGAACAATTTGCTGTCAATAAGGCCAGAAAGATACATTTTTTATTTCTGCTCAATTTATTTTTACGGCGTTTTACAGATATTAATGATACAAATAAATACTAAGTATTTCTTACCTATTTTGACGTGGGTTCTTGGATTTTACCTGAATATTATTTTATTTTACTAGTGTTACCCAGGTGGATATTTATCAGTCAGTTTTCTTTGTATTTGTCCTTATACCAACTTGAAGGTTTTATTTAGTTTTATATTTTTAATAATTGATATTTTGTTAGATACGTTACTTATAAAATGTGTTACATGTTAGGCATTTACTACTCTATTTCTGTTGGTTATAACAGGATATTATTTTATTTTTTGTTAAACGTTTACTTTGTATACTATAATTATAAATATACAATTTATTAAGTATATAAATCTTTTTACAAGGGGGGCCATTTTTATATTTGCTTACGGACCCAAGGTGCTCTTGCACCGCTACTGCTTGGCGACCTAGAATGGTACGGCTCGCTCCGGAATCCAACAAGCCAATTAGTTCTTTGCCATAAATAGAGACACGCAGATAAGGCTTCTCATCTTTGATGGCTTGGCCTAAAATGAAGTCGAGCAGTATGCGATGCTCTGTAGGTAAATCGCTCGTTGTTTGTGACTGTTTAACAATATTAGCTTCAGAAGAGTTTCTCTTTCTAGAATTACGAAGTGATGGGCACTGGGCCATGCGATGGTCAGGCTGCCCACAGTTCCAGCAAACACCATAGGGTCGAGCAGCTGTGATAGTAGCACATCTTGCGCCAAAACGGGGCTTGTGATAGGCCAATTCTGGTTCAAGGACCTGATAAGGTGGAGGCGGGTTCTTGAACCTTGAAGATCGCACCTTAGCGTCCTCAATCAGTTTGCCTGGCTGTCTAAGCTGAGAGGTACTCGTCGGGGAGTAGAGAGCCAATTGAGCTTGTAGGTAAGGTTGTAAGTTCCTACGCATACTTTCTATACGTTCCATCTCCACAGGTAAGCGAGAAAGGCGGCTGAAAAAGTTCTCCATAACAGCGACATATACCGTCACGGGCTCATCGGGTCCTTGAGTCTTACTACGGATCTCATCCCATAGACTGATTTCGTAATCACAAGGCAGAAAAGCGGCTTTCAGAGCGATGACCAATTCATCCCAAGAACGAATAGTGCTACGAATCGAGCGGAAGCAAATACGGACGTTGCCAGTAAACAATTCGATAGCCGCAGCAAAAAGTTGGTCCTTGGATACATTCCGAGCTATGCGGGTTTTTTCGATCTCTTCTAGGAAGCTAGTCAAGCCTGATCCTCCGTCGAAGGTGATCCTCCATTTATTAATGGCTAAATAGTTGGCAGTTGAAGTGTGTCTATACGACGCAGAATGGTTTACATCTTCAGCAACCGAAGAACGTTGATTGTCAGCATCAGCAAAGGACGGATAATCCAAATACATGCCAGGCTACATGGCTGAGCTACTGGGAATAGACTGAGGAGCAGAGAACTGAGAAGTGAACAAAGGGTGACTCCACGTAACCGAGCTAGCAGTCGAGCGAATAGGTAAGGCGGCATCTTCCCGAGACGCAGTGGCAACAGAGCTATTGGGACGAATTTGAGTTTCCGGAGGCGCAGCTATCGAGCCATCCTCCGAGCTTGAATCACTCGGTGCAACTGTCGTATCGTTGCGAGCTTGAGCATCAGCGTGAAGCTGAAGTTTCGCTTCCAAGGCAGCAAGTAACTGACCGCATCCCTCCTTCAAGGCCTCTAACTTAGATGCGGAATCTGGCTCTGCTGTAATACGACCTAAACGACCTTGCACATGAAGAAGTCGAGTGTCCAGACGTTGCGCATCATTTTCCAGGTTCCTGGAAGTGCAACTATCAATTTCGGCAGCTAGAATGGAAAGTTTATCTTCACAGACCGCTGCATGGCGCAGATGGGTAAGCGCCAGGCTTGCATTAAGCAAGTCCTCGGTTCAAATCCCGCTGGGGTCGGAATTTTTCGTATCCTTGGCGATTAGAATCAGGCTCAGTGAGACCATTCACAGTTGGGCACCAAATTAACTGTGCTCTACTCAGAACCACAGACCTAAGAGATAGAGTAACAAGGTCAACACATCACCAAGACACACAACTCACACAATGGTTGCTGCGCAAGCACCAAAGGCGCGCTCCAACTCTGTATCCCGGATCCGGGCAAGTTGAGCATTGTACCGCCAGATGCCAGCGCATAAAGCACCAGCCTCTACACCGCAAGGTAAATGAGGTTACAGATTATACATACATACATACAAGTACAACAATTCAGGTGTCAACGGGCTGACCTCAACAATATTAGTTTACCCTTAGCTGCACTGACTGAGCATTGTAACGAAATAATTCAGTAGGTGTAGGGCTAGGCTAGGCGAGCCAGATTATAGCTATTTAAGTAACAAGGAATGTAAGGACCTATTAACATTTGAGGTAGGCAAGTAGAAGCCAAGACGAAGTCGCGGCTTGTTGCCGGCCAAAAATGTTAATAGGCGATACATTCCGAGTTATCTTATTATATTTTTCCCGCTGCTTATCTAAATTTTCCTAGATTTATGAAAAAATCGTTTGGTTTGTCACCTGTCACCAGGATTAATTTTTGTCAGTCGTGTTACCTGTGAGTGTTACATGTCACATAAACACTTGCAATTTATAAACAAAACGTCTAAATCTGCATCTTGCTTTGCTAATTTTATTATCCTAGGAACTTAATAATAATATTAAGTTCCGTTGTCAAGAAAAAGCAGCAAACAAATATAATCACAGACTTACACGTTTTGTTACTAAGGCTGTATCACTGACTTACATGATCAGCAGCGGAAAAAATAATTTTGGGGATATACTGTCCCCTTGTCGTACACCTCTCTCTAGTTTTACTGGTCTCGTATCTTTGTGAAGTTTATCGGTTGCGGTTGCTTGATGTACTATATTTTCCAATAACTTGACGTACCTATAATCAATCCTACAGTTTCTTAGAGTTCGATCGAATCGAACGCCTTTTCAAAGTCCACGAATACTAAATTGGGAAGTTATATTCATTAGATTTTTCTATAAGTATGCCCATTGTCATTAGATGGTCAGCCGTCCTATATCCTTGTCTAAAGCCTGCTTGTTCTTGAGGCTGGTAGCCGTTTAATTTATGTGTGAGTCGATTTGTTATTACTTTAGTTAGTAATTTGTAAAAATGCTATAGCAAACTTATGGGTCGATAATTATCTAATTTTCTATTATCACTCTTTTTGTGGAGTAAGATTACTGTAGCATTGTTCCAGGTAGCAGGAATTCTACCTTGTTGTAAGCACTCATTTAGCAGCGTCGTTATGATCGTTGTCAATTTCTCCCCTCCTTGAAACATCATATCTGCTGTTATTTCATCTTCGCCTGGTGCTTTATTTGATTTCATAGCTTTTAGCGCGTATATTACCTCTTCCTCATTTATATTGGGCAGTTCTTCTGAACCTACATTTATTATTTTTCGATTTTGGGGAATGTCATTTGCGTAGGCTGGTGTTTTTGTTTCGTATAAGTTGGTATATTTTTCTACTACCCTCAATAACTGTTCTCGGTCTGTTATCACTTCGTCCCTTTCATTTATAAGAGAGTATATCTGTTTGCGACCTAAATTGGGTCTTAAGCATTTCATATTTTGATTCTCTTCTATTACATTGTTAATCATTTCTTCGCTTTTCTTTGTCCTGTATTCTCTTATCTTTTTTTTAAATTAATTTGTTGACTTCGGCGTATTCGATTGATCCTCTTTTCTGTTGTTTGTTTAATTGCCTGCGTTTTTCTATGAATTTCTTAGTGTTATCATCTATTTCCAGTTTGGTTTTTGGTTTTGCCAATTGTTTTTTTACTTCTACGATGCAATCTCTTATTGTGGTGGTCAGTTGTTTATTTATTTCGTCTATACTGTTAGATTGATTTGTATCCATGTTTATGTTTATTAGTTGTATTTTGTCATTTAATAAGTTTTGGTACTTTACTTTTTTAATTTCTAAATAGTTTCTCTTTATTATCGGCCTCTTTTGACAGAACCTTGGTCTTCTTTCCAATTTTTTATCAATAACCATTTTTGCCCTGACTAATCGATGGTCGCTTCCTGCATCAAAGGAGTTTAATACAGAGATATCTTTTTCATCTGTTAGGATGTAGTCAATTTAATTCCTAGTGGATCGATTCGGGCTTATTCATGTCCATTTTCGGTTAAATTTCTTTTTGAAGAATGAGTTCATCATGTATAAATTATGTTTGCTTAGGAAATTTAGCATTGTCAAACCTCGGTCGTTTCGAATTCCAACTCCAAAATCACCTATTTGAGTTTCATTGTCTTCCTATTTGGGGCCAATTTTTGCGTTAAAGTCCCCAATGATTATCTTGTGTGTCGTTGGTTTATCTTCCATGGCGATCTTCACGTCGTTGTAAAATTATTCTATTTCTTCCTCAGGATGGGTATGTGTTGGAGCATATACTTGTACTATTTTTAGTTGTTTTCGTTTAGCTAGGCGTATATTAATATACGCTACTCTATCTGATATTGCCTTAAAAGTTTCTACTAGGTTTACTATCGTCTTGTTTACTATGAAGGCTACACCGCTGTTAATAGCTCCTTTATACATGAAATAATTTCCTGATTTAAGTGCTATCCAATCTTCCCCGGTCCGTTTGATTTCGCTCTCGAAGATGTTTTCAAAAGACTCAACTGGTCGAAGAAAAGTGTTAACATTAACGGCAAATACCTGAACAACTTGCGATATGCTGATGATGTAGTATTAATAGCTCAAAACAAAGAAGACTTGCAAGAAATGTTAGAAGAATTGAATGCCGAATCACAAAAGGTCGGTTTAAAAATAAATTGGGGAAAGACGAAGGCAATGTACAAAGAAGAAGGTAATATAAGGGTAGAAAATAGGTACATAGAGAAAGTCGACGAATTTACATACCTGGGTCAAAGTATTATAATAGGGCGAGATAATCAAACATCAGAGATTAGAAGGAGGATATGACAATCTTGGGCAGCGTTTGGGAAATTAAGTTTTATATTACGAAACAAAAAAATTTCCCTACATCTAAAAACTAAAGTGTTTAACTCGTGCATCTTACCAGTTATGAGTTATGGCGTCGAAAACTGGGTGATGTCTATGAAAAATATAAATATGCTCAGAGTAACCCAGCGTGCAATGAAGAGGGCCATGTTGGGATTATATTTACGGGACCGAAAAACCAACTAATATATTCGAGAGAGGACAAAAGTAATAGACATAGCAAGAACAGCAGCATCTTTGAAATGGAAATATGCGGGGCATATAGCAAGAGGAGAGGAAAACAGATGGAATAGGAAAGTCCTACAGTAGCGACCATATGCGTTCAAACGACCAAGAGGAAGACCACCCATGAGATGGATAGACGACGTAAAACTAACGGCTGGATTAAACTGGATGCAAGTAGCATCGAATAGAGAACGATGGAAGATCATTGAAGAGGCGTATATCCAAAAATGGACTTGAAGCGCTAATGAAGAAGAAGAAGAAGAAGCAGAAGAAGGGCTATGCAAAAGGCCGTATTACAAGTCTGGCATATCAAGAAGCCGAGCATTAACAGTTTTGAAAAAATACAAATTTAAACCTTATAAAAAAAAAAGGAAACAGCAACAACTCCAACCAACCGATCCTGAACGACGCTTAGACTTTACAATTAGTACGTTCAACAAATTGAGCAAGATTCATTATTCTGTAGTATTAATTAGAAATATCATTTGAACGGATGAAGCATATATTCGCAGTGCCGGGATTTTCAATTCACACAATGAGCATTGGTGGTACGATGTTAATTCCCACCGTACAGTCGATGTCCAAACTCAGGGACTCTTCGGTTTTAGTGTTTGGTGTTCCCTATTTAGGATAGCCAACACTATTATACAATTGTAAACCAACACGTAATCCAGAATTTTTTAGATGAATTGCCGCTGAATGGGAAACGACAAATACTTTTCCAGCAACGTGGTGCACCACCTCATAATACTAGAATAGTCTCGGAATTATTAACCGTTAATTTTGGAAATCAATGGCTACCACGTTCGCCGGATTTAATGCCACTAGATTTCTTCTTTTGGGGACACAGTAAAGACATTTATATAAAAATACTAATAATAATATGAACGAGCTAAGATAAAAATGTATACAACGTGTTAGTTTCGTTTCTAATGTTCATATTTATAACGCAATTCGGAGTGTTTCAAAGCGATGTGAACTATGTATTGCAAATAATGGACATCAATTTGAAAATTTTGTGTAAATAGTTTTATATTCAGCTTAAATTATCTTGTAGTTTGTATAGCAGGATCTTTAATATTATTATAATTATTTATTCTTGGTTTATCAAATGCCCCATAATGAATGAGATTTTCTTTTAATATTCCAAAAATAGATTTATCTACAACTGTCAAATAATAAGTGCATTATATATCCAACTCTAAATACAAAGAGCGGCTCATATTACACTATTGGAATATAAAATTTCATATTCCACACGGTTTCTTTTAATTAGTGGGCTGCATTGTCAATAAATGACATTAACGTCGAGGTTAGCAGGTTATGTTTTGCGTCAGTTTTGACACAGACTTACACAAAATCTAACCTGCTAACCTCGAATTTATTTATTTATTTATTTATTTATTTAGCACTCAGCCAACAGCCGTTAGGCTAATTATAGGCGTCGCTGTGCATTTATGGGGACTTCCAACCCCACTAACGACTATCATGATGTTATGAGAGCCGGGACCAACCATTTCCGTAACAGCCGTATCACGAGGCGCCGAGAGATGCAACCGTGGAACTCCCATCTAAGTTCTGACCAGAAAGAGCATACACTGACGCAAAACCTAACCTGCTAACCTCGAATTTGACATAGACTTACAGTGTCACCAACCATAAACATAGTTGTAGATAAAATATTGTATTTGACAAGCATATAATGGCTGTATTACACTTGGATGACTACAACACTCGCCTTCTTCCTCGTATAATATAGCCGACATTATATACTTGTTAAATAAAAATATACGGTACCACCCACCCAAGAAAAGCGCCATTCGGTGCTTTCCGAGAATACTTCGACACGCAGCATCTCTCCGTTTCCCTAATACAATAAAATGTTATGAACCAGTTAAAAAAACCACCCCCTAATACGAGGGAGGGATCTAGTGGGCTGGCGTCTTCACCAAAAGATCCGCACAGCCGAGACGGAGATTTCGTATAGTGGGTTCATTAGTCGGTTGGCACGAATTTTAGAGATATTTGACTCAGAGTAGTTTTCGATATGAGGGAATTTCAATACTTCGTACACTTCGTGTCCAAGTAATACTATTATTAGATTTTCGTCTTTTCGAGTAACGATTAATAGTTATTTATGTAACAAGTGCTAAAAGTTGACGTTTATGCACGAGACATGAACGAAGTCGAAGGCTGAATTTCATAACATGTCTGGTGCATAAACGACTTTTAGCACGAGTTGCATACAATATTTTTTCTACGACCTTAAATTTACTGTTATTAATCCATAAATGTCCATTTAACAAAGGTTTGCATCTACGACAGTTATAATTTATGTCATAATAAACAGTAGGCCTTGAAGCGCAAGTGAATGTTTGTGAAACCAATACTCTCAAAGTCAGTTATCAAAAGTAATCATTAATACTACACATCTAACTGTACTCATTACATAACGCTTTAATTATTTCAAAAACACTTTACCTGTAACGCAAGAAGTAACTAGAATAACTTTACAACTTCACTTCCAGTTCGAAATTGTAGTTTTATAACCTCACTTCACTTTATACCACACATGCGCTAAAATTAAACAGCTGCTTTCTTTAAACACGCTAAATTATAAAACGCCACTTTTATTGAAAAAAGCTAGCGCATAAGCGACTTTTAGCACGAGTTGCATACAATATTTTTTCTACGACTTTAAATTTACTGTTATTAATCCATAAATGTCGATTTAACAAAGGTTTGCATCTACGACAGTTATAATTTATGTCATAATAAACAGCAGCCATTGACGCGCAGGTGAATGTTTGTGGAGCCAGTACTGTCAAAGTCAGTTCTCAAACGTAATTATTAATACTACCAATCTGACTGTATTCATTACATAACGCTTTAATTATTTCAAAAACACTTTACCTGTAATGCAAGAAGTAACTAGAATAACTTTACAACTTCACTTCCAGTTCGAAATTGTGGTTTATAACCTCACTTTACTTTATACCACACATGCGCTAAAAGTAAACAGCTGCTCTCTTTAAACACGCTAAATTATAAAACGTCATTTTTAGTGAAACAAGCTAGTGCTAAAAGGCCTACTTTTAGTAGTGGTCCTAGAAGAAATATGTCTTACTTGGTGCTTCACAATTATTATTACTCTGAATAAAGCATTCAGGCATATCAAACTTTTCGTTATTTTTATAGTCCATTTCGCACTTTTAAGGTGAAATATTATAATCAACAATCAAACGTTATTAATTCTGTCGATTAAACGATCGGAATTGTACCAATGCAATGACAGATACTTTGTCTAATCAGGTAAATTCTAAATGACACACATCTACTAGAAAACCATAGCATACTTGACACTACTTTTAAAATTACGAGTTTTTGCTATAAAGTACTAATGAAAATGAATAATTTTGCCCTACATGATATACCGGGTGACAACGATATCAGGCCCATGCCTGTATCTCCCTTACTTATCAACGGATTTGAATGAAACTTGTTGCAAGGATAATAAACCTAATTTTGAAGTAAGAGACAGATATAATCAAAATGGCCGACTTCCGGTTTCATCGGAAATGTCATTAACTTTGATTTTTTAAATAAACTGTTCTGTATATTTTATGTTTTTCGAAATCTACGACTCAAATTACATACGGTAGTGTTGCCAAATTTGCTTAAGTATTTCGCAAAAATATTTTAAAAATGTATTAATCAAACATTTTTCTGTTTTATATAAAGATAAAGCGGCGCATGATGCATATCGTTAGATAGGTAATTAAATTTTCTTTCTATGTAATGGCACGGTGACCCTTGTTAGGTGCAATTTAAAAAAACTAACTTTTTCTCAAAAAACACGTTTAGCAAATTTTATTCCTTCATGGATGATTTGTTATTGATCAAATTAGTAATATATGTATTATTATGGGTTGCTAGAGTCCTTTAGAACACATTTTCTCGAATCACGGCCTTCTGTGAGAAAAAATAAAGCAAAGTGTACGTAATTTGAGCTGTGCATTCCAAAAAACTTAAAATATATAGGGTGATCCATTTAAAAAACAAATTTAATGGCATTTTCGGTGAAACCGGAAGTTGACCATTTCAACTATACCTAATCGTCAATCAGAAATTATGTCTGGTATTCACATATCAAATTTTATCCAAATCGATTCATAAATAAAGAAGACTTTTACATATAACTCGAAAACAATAGACGATAGCCAATTTTGGATTTGACCATTAAGTTTTTCACTAAAAAAGAGATCAAAGATGTGAGGGTCCATTTTTGAAAATCTTCTATAGTTAAAGAGATTACCTATGAAAACATCGAAATTTTTCCAGCCTGTACTTTTCCATGGAGTAATTAATTAATTTATATTGAGTCACAACCGATAGAAACCTTACTTCATTTTATAAATTTCAATCTAGCAAAGTATGGTTAACCGACACTATTCAGTAGCATTTATAAGACACGTGAGTGGACTCCCAGGTTTTCCAGAAACATGTGACATTATTTAAGTTAAACTACAGAAACTGATGCAAGCAAAAGCTATTTACAAGGTCTGAAATTTCAAATAAACGAGACATAATAATGCAACAAGAAAATAATTTTCCCACACCTTGGTACGCCTCTGCTTTCTGGTGCGATGATGACGCCACTGTAAAGAATCTCCACCCAAACAGGGACTTTATGTTGGCAGAGCTTCTTGCGTCGTTACCATATATGTAATACTTACTATATTGCTAGCGGCTATGAGTGCGAAACTCAAACTTAAGTGAGACAGATAACCAACTCTTGAATGTATAATGGTGAGCTGTGCGCAAGCGTAGCGGCGTCGTCCGCCTAATGGAGAAGTGGTCAAGTTTAAAATTCGCTTCTAAAGGCGGAGTGCGAATTCTCACGCATGCGCACAAGACGCGTTATACTCTAAGTGAAACTATGTCGGCGCCGTAATGTTTTCGGGCGTTCCAAGGCGTTGCTAGTAGGCAATATATGTATAATACATATATGGTTGTTACTGCAGTGTTGCCAACCCTACGGATTTATCCGTAGATCTACGGATTTTAATTTCAAAATACGAAACGCCGATTTCGGTAATAAATCTACGGATTTTTAATGTTTGAGTTTGTTTAACTGAATTATTCTTAACAGAAGTAATCTTGAACTTCATACTTAAAAATAAAATATAGTGTGAGGAATAGGCTCTTGTAGTGATTACAAATTTATTAAGGTGGTGGTTAGTAGTGTGGTAACACCATGGTGACACCAGCTGACCAGCAGTGTCGCGTCGTCAAATATCCAACTTCACGGCGGAATGCGTGCGGCTGTGGAGTTTTCTGGTTTATTTAGGTTTAGATAACCTGGAACAGTGGTTCTCAACCTTTTTGTGGTAGCGGTATACTTTTGGTAGCAACATGAAATAAGCGAAACACCATCTCTATAAATATGTTTATATTAAAGTAATCCCTTTTTTCACACACTATCTAAAAATCTAAGGATTTTTTTTTTAAAGAAATTAAGCAAACTACTAAAGGAACAATACAAAAAAAATATTTTTGTCCAACAAATAAGCTCATATTCGAGATAAAAATAAACAAAACGCAAATTAACGTTTACATGACACGCCGGATATTCCTCTTGTACAAAAATCCAAAATCTTTCGAGACCTACCTCTTCCAACTTTATTTTTAATGTGCGATCAGATGACAACGAAATAGAATCTTCTTCTCTTTTTTGTTATCCGTCATATTCACTGGATGCCTATATGCAGCGTACATATATCAAACAAGTACAGACACTCACTGTCGGTTCCTTTGATGTCAAAATACCGATTTGGATGACCTTGAACGGCTTCTGGTGGGTACTTTCCGATAGTAGTAACAGATGGCGCCACTACTTTATCACATATGATTGGTAGCAGATCCAGTAACTGGCTCTGATTGATAGAATTTTGTGCTGCCATCTGGTAGTCAAGTTTAGAAATACCCCCCGAGTTACTGTCCCAGGCACTATAGACAGGTTTCAACATTTGGCATGAGTGTCTCTACTTGTTTGATGTATGTAGAGTCCCTGTATATAATAAGGTAAGAGTTGGGACATGTGCGATGCCCGTTTTTTATTGGTTGGAACCAATCTCATGGAGTATATGTTTTTACACAATTTGACAACTCGTTTTCAAACTGAATAACGAAATATCAAAGTTTATTTGCTGTCACTATGACAGGCTGCTCAGCACTTAATTGTAGTAATACAAGTCAGGCATTTTATTTTCACAAGTTTCTCAAAAATCAACGCTAAGAGACGTAGTGGAATACGAAATTCTTAAATATGGATGGATTTCGCTTGTATAATCAGCATTTCACAGGAGACCAATGGCTAACAAAATCTCAGTGACAAGAATATCTATGAGCTTCAAAAGATTATAGAAACGTATTAAAACCAAGTTTCAACTATACTAAATGTTTGCCGATTAGTATTTTAAACCATAATAAGAAGATTTTGAGCAATGAACCGACAAGAGAAGAAACCACAAAATTGAAAATTTAGAAAATATTTTCAATCCTGATCAAATTAATGCTATTCATCGCAAAACCAACTGCTTCATTCCATCGTTCAATGAAACTGCCAGGGCCGCATTACATCTTAAATTTACCTTTGGAGCCAGTGGTTATAATAGCTTATTAAAGCTGATTTACCATATCCTTCAATTTGAACATTAAATAGAAAACTGGAATGTTTAAAACTTGAAAGTGGAATTTTACAGGATGTATTTACAGTTTTGAAATTATATGAATCACTAAGAAAGTATATACCTATAGTTACCCTGGGCAAAATGAATTAGAAAAAGTACATAGATATGCTGCGTGGCTTCTGATAAATTTGTTGGTTGGATTATTCTCCCGAATCATACTGTGATTGCTACTCATGATTTAGTGTTTATGTTAGCTGGAATTACAAGCGTTGGAAGCAATTAAAGTTTCTTCATACCTAATACATAATATATTTTCATTAGTAAATAGTAAATGTTTAAAAATAATGACAATGTCAAATCGAAGAATTTATTGACATGCATATTGTCACGCAAGGATTATTTGTCAAATCAAACAAAACTGAAGGTTAACAAGCGAAAAAAACTTTGATGAGGAATCAAGTGGTATTTGACATTGGTTCCACATGTCCCAACTCTTATCTTACTATATACAGGGACTCTAGATGTATGTACGCTGCTATATGTGTGTAACATAGATTTAGTTATTTTTTGTTATTTTGTTACTTTTATAATACATATTCTACTTATTTGTATTTTATTTTTTATATTCTGTCACTTTTATAATACAGATTCTACTTACTTGTATTCTATTTTCTAAATATAAGCATTATTGGTACCGTAGAAATTTTATAACCAACAATTTAAGACTGCTGTATTGGTACCTACGGATTTCTACGGATTTTTTAAGTGACATCTACGGAATATTGAGTTCATACGGTTGGCAACACTGTGTTACTGTTCCAGAATCTACTTTTCTTATTAAAAATTTGGTTTGTGTGTTATCTAATATTTACGTATTCTGCTAGGCAATTTTGTGTAATTGCGTCTTTCAGTTTCTGATTATTTGATGTAAGTAATCAATTAGAATTCTGATATTGGAAATTTGCTAATATTTTGTCAACGTAGGCAACTTAACCAAACTAAATCTCGTCTTTGGTTTTCAGATATTGCAATTAATAATTACAGACTCCTCATAACAAGAATGGAACGGCAACATGAATTATATGCTTATAATTTGTGTAATTCAATGACAAGCATGTTACATGAACCACTGGAGAAAATCGATGAAAATAAAATAGTTGGAGACATACACGTCAAGCAAGAAAATGTTGAAGGCACTATCGACAACACGGTTTACCATAGGTTGCCTATTAAAGAGGAAGAAGTTGATATAAAAGAAGAATTCTTTGTTTCGGGTGCAGCAAGTGGAAGCCCCACAGAAGAACCATTCGTTGCCAACGTTTGTGGTTCTGGAACAGAAGATAATAGTAATTCCTTGGAAAATAAGAAGATCGATATCATACAGTTTCACTCATGTTCCATTTGCCTGTATGAAACAATAAGCAGAAATAATTTAGTTATACACATGAAAACTCATACTGAAGAAAAACCTTATTCATGTTCTATTTGTGAGTATAAAACAGCATATAAAAATAATTTACTGAGTCATATGAAGATGCATACAGGAGAAAAACCTTATGCGTGTTCTATTTGTGAGTATAAAGCAGCACGTAAAAGTAATTTAGTGAATCATATGAAGATGCATACAGGACAAAAACCATACTCCTGTTCTTTTTGCGAGTATAAAGTAGCAGAGAAGAGTAACTTAGTTAGACATATGAGGAGACATACAGGAGAAAAACCTTACAGATGTTCGCTTTGTGAGTATAAAGTGGCAGAAGCGGGTAGCTTCGCAAGGCATATGAGGGCACATACAGGAGAAAAATCTTATTCATGCTCTGTTTGCGAATATAGAGCAGCGCAAAAAAGTTATTTAGTGAACCATATGAAGATGCATGCAGGCAAAAAAGCCTTTTCCTGTACTATTTGCGAGTATAAAGCACTATGGAAAGGTAGCTTAGTTAGGCATATGAAAAGACATACAGGAGAAAAACCTTTCTCGTGTTCTATTTGTGAGTATAAAGTAGGCGAGAAGAGTAACTTAATTAGACATATAAGGACACATATGGAAGAAAAACCTTATTCATGTTCTATTTGTCAGTATAAAGCAGCAGATAAAAATTACTTTATTAGACATATGAAAATCCATGCAGGAGCAAAACCTTATTCGTGTTTTAATTGCGAGTATAAAGCAGCGCGTAAAAGTACTTTAGTGAGCCATATGAAGACGCATACAGGAGAAAAACCTTATTCATGTTCTATTTGCGAGTATAAAGTAGCAGAGAAACATAGATTGGGTAGACATATGAGGAGACATACAGGAGAAAAACCTTATTGGTGTTCCATTTGCGAATATAAAGCAGCTCAAAAAAGTACTTTAGTGAGCCATATGAAGATACATACAGAAGAAAACCCTTAGAAGTGGATGTGGATGGTGTTTGTCCATGAATTTGTTTTGACATTTGCATTTCCTACTGTCAAAAGCTTTATAAGTTATCCAAATACAGACGAGAGTCTCGCCACAGTATTGAACATGGCCGTCGGATACGCTCGCGCATGCGCAAAGCAATTTAATAATGGCGCCAAATTTAAACGAGACCAAACAACTTGGCGCCAATTTTAAATCTGACAAACTATTATAACTATGCACTAATTCTTACTAAGACTAATGAAACATACGCATGTTTTAGTAAATGTAATAATAGTAATTTACGATAAAAGTGCGTAAAGCTACTCTTTAGGCACGAGTGGGGTAGTTAAAACACGAGTGAGCGAGCGTTTTAAGCCCCGTGAGTGACTAAAGATGCTTTACCCATGTGTATCGTACAATATTTTATCTACGATAGAATCTAGAAAACACGGTAAATATGAAAAAAAAATTAAATGTAAATTACGATTACCAGCAACCGGTCCTAATTTTGCCTGTTTTAAAAATTTTAAAACACGTTGCTACTGACAACGTGCCTAATGAAATCTTTTAAACACGTTACTACTGACAATGTAAACTAATGAAAGCATGTTATTAAACAGTCGTTTTACAAACTGAAAACTGCCAATTAAAAGGCAATTTTACACACTGTCGTAGATAAAATAGTATTTCACAATAACATAAAGAATAATAAAACAAAAGTCGTCACAGTAATTTTTAATCATAATAAAACATAGACGTTTCACATTACACAAGGTGCGTTTTTTCCAGATTATTCAGAGCAATTCAGAATATCATTTGACATAGTTTAACCAAACACACTTATAATAAATAGCAACAAAACTCTATAAACTACGCTACATAAGTATGGTCAAATCTGCTGTGGATATTTAATGTCCGTTCAGATTTATCTAACAATGCTTGACTAATGCTATCAACTTCTTTTAAAGTTGGCTTTTGGAATTGAACATTTTTCGTTTCTTTGTGGAAAATAGACGCACTTGTTTTTCAACATTTTGGTTGGGATTAACTTCTTCGGTTTTTGAAATGTATTGTTTGATTGTTAAGGGTGTCTATCAGTTAACCCTATAATTAAGTCTGCTTTTCTTTTAATTGCATCAATGCTTGATGCAGGTGCGGAATTTTTTATAATACCAACTTCTAATATTTCACCGATTTCATTTGCATTACTAGTACACGGGATATTATTAGGCAACAAATTTTCTTGAATAGTTAATTTGGCACATGCATGTATGTGCTTGCAAATATTTAATTTTATAACATTGTCCAAACATGAGCATTAAAAACTATGAATACATATGTTATAGTCGTTACACATTACAGGGCATTGCCAGCATTCGTCCTCTTGTCTTATTACCAGATACTGCTGAGCGAAATTTGATGATCAAGTTACCAACCACTCATTTTTATCTGCTAACTTTTCAATCATTGCTAATGAAATTGTTTCACTAGCTTTATGACTGTTTTTAATTTTGTGGGTTTTTTCCGTCGGGGTATTTTTTGATAATTTTATTAAACGACTAAACAAACTGTCACGTGCTATCTTCATAATTGCATTAATACTTTTGTCCAACCTTTTTACCTTTTTTCCTTCTAAATAAAAATGTTTTAAACGTTTATGGAGCGACTCTAAATACATATTTGTATTTATACCTAACCCTAACCGATAACAATAGGCCCAGCATTTGGAACGGTTGGCATAACACGATTTAAAGTACTGCGCCATTGCTAAGTAGTACAGCTGAACTATCTAATACATATGAGGACGAGGTTTTCAATTCAACGCTATCTTTCCACTGCTGAAACTCTAAAAAATGGAAACATTGTAATTTATCTTTGTATGAGAAATTTTTATTTGTACATGTTTGTGTCATAGGTGCCTACCTTTCTGAGCAGGAAATGTTAATTTTTCTAAACACAATTCAATTTGATGCGCTTCAGCAAAATGTTTACGTAATAAGTTGTAGCTTTTGAATTCTTCAACACATTCATTTTCCGGGCATTTAATTCGGCATTTTCGTTGCTGCGTGTCGACATAATTATTATGAACGGTTCTCATGTGCCGCTGCAGAGATGACTTATTAAAATACAAATTTCCACAAATTGTACACAGCTCGCTGGCCTTTGTTTTCTTGGGCGCTGGGTCTTTATCCTTAGTGTAATTTTCTGAGATGAGCGTATAAATGTTTCTTTTGCTTAAATTGTACACTGCATTCTGAGCAAGCAAAAACAATACAGGGCACTGGTATGGCAGTAGTAGCCGTAGCCATTTTATAGGTTATGTATGTAATAAAAGCAGTCACCTGTTGCTGTTGCCGTAAACATACCTTCGGGTCGTGTCGGTTACACGACGGCCATGTTCAACACTGTGGCGAGACTCTCGTAAATACAGTACAGTGAAGCCACCCTAACCGCCATTTTAGGTATTATGGTCTGAAAGATATATAAAAAAAATATAAGAAAATGTAAGCGCACAGTAAACATTCATAATTTACATTGTTTACCTTTTGGAGTAATGTGATTTAATCCTGTGCGGTCCCGTCTAGAACACTAATTATTCTATTATTGCTGTTGTGTGTGTTCGTATTGTATAAATAAAACTATCATAGTTATGTACCTTATACAGTATAGGTATATGGTAAGAAAATGGGAAAGCATGGAAGAGCAACTTCTATTTATGTGTTGTTTGTGAATTTATAAAAGCACTGAAACATGATTTGTTTGGGCATCTGAATAGGTGCTGGAAATATCTTAAGTAATGTCCAATGTAGCAAAATAAGGCAAAACATAAACTTTCAAGTCAGTTGCAGTGTATAATATACAGGGTGTCCTCATTTCAATGGAAATCTTTATTATTAAAGCTGGAAGAAAGTAGTGTGAAGTTTATGTCAACTATTTTATTACTAAAGTTAACTATGGCAAAGTACGTATTGTTATGATACATGATGCAGTATAATAAATCATAAGAAAGAAATATAAAAAAACTAATAAATTTGGAAGGTTACAATAATTAGATCTTGATGGGTGTACAATTTCGAATATGAATAATGAAAGTAATTGATACAATGAAAGGAGCCATTTGATAGTGCGATATTAATTGAATTAAATAACTTAATGGTTGTAGTAAATGCTAATAAAGAACAAACCAAGGTAACGTTAGACAAATGTATTTATTAATAATAATCGGAATGAATATTATGTAATTGTATTATTTTAAAATATAGGAAGTGTGCACTAAGAATTGTATCTAATAGGGATAGAAAAATGCATACATGTAATTTTGAAAGAACGAATTTCGTTAAATAAATAGAAATAGAAATTATGCCTTAATTTATGTTATTTGTGGTATATACAAGTTAAAAAAGGCTATAAACTATTCTGCGTGGTGTGATAGGCGAAAAAGTAAAATGTAATTTATGGAGACATATAATCGGTGAAGAGATTATACAAATACAGTTAATTGGAAATAAAGAAAACAGAAGGTGATATTATTTGAAGATATTTGGATTTATTTATACATACAAGATATTATTGGAGGTTCTTACGAGTAACTGATTTGATTTGGATATTTTGTGAGTATAACAAGAGACATCGGACTATCTGCAAAAAGGGAATAAAGTTAGATTTGGAACATCATAATATAGCAACTTACAAGGAGTTGGTTTGTGTGGCAGTCACATTCAGGAGGAACAAGGACTGGAGTTTGGCAGCTGAGGAGTTGATTTGACGGGACGAATGCAAGTTGAAAGGATTCACAGGCCATCATAGGTGTTGCTGGTTGTGAAGTGAGCAGTAGGTATTGCGGTTTATGGACGTCAGGATCCGGTATTTGTTGGAAGTTGCTGTGAAAGTTAAAGCAGTTATCAAGGTTTGTGTAGATAAGTTGAGAGAAAGCATTTTGAATAACTGTCAATAAAAGAAAGTGATAATATAAAGTTGATATAGTACTTACATAGGTGAATTGAGTAATAAATGTGTTTATGTAAGATACAATTGTCAATTACCTGGTTTGATGAATTTTAAAGGTCAAGTTTGACGTTATATGTCATTGATAGTCAAATAATTTTAAAAATACAATTTTAAAACATCAATTAATAGAGAACTAGATTTTGGCGAACCCACCCTGAAAATAAGAGCTCTTGATTTAAAAGCAATTATTGTTTGACATCTAAGACATTGCATTAAGTAAGGCATAGTTCAACTGGTGAGCTATAGCACACATTTTTGGCCAGTATAACGTGGAGCTTATATAGTCAATACATAAATATAAAGTAGCACAATGTGGTGCATTACAGTATATTTGAAAAATGTGAAAAATATGCTATTATGTGGTGCCATAACCATCTACGCTTTACATTTAAAAAGGGAGGTTTCTTATTGTATAACTCTAAAAATTCTGACCATTATAAATATTAATTTATCTAAAAAGGTATTAAAATTCCTGCTTTGTTTGTGATATTTTGAAAATTGAATGAGCCATGACATCGAATAAAATTACATTGTTATTTTGCGCAGGAATCCAAAGAGATTTTTAATTGCAGTTTTCTCTGTCATATGGCTACCGAAAAGTTAACCCCACACTGTGGAAACTATTTTGTTCTGCCTCTAATAATAACTGATATTCATATTTAAGCCATCGAAGAGGGAACAGTCTATACATATAATTTTATTCGAAAAAGGATATTAATGTTGATGTAACGAGTATCGGATTCTGTATGAGCAACAGAAAATCAAAGGAAGTGAAACTAAGTTAAAACAAGAACAATTATTGTATTGGCAATATATGAGTTCTGGAATCATATTAAAATTGAACTTTAATTTAATATTACGAGAAATGATCAACTTCTACGGAAAAATTGAGCAGCAGTGACAAAATTCAACAATAGTGCCGTAGCAGTAAAAGAATTTTAGATAACTTCTTTGTGGGTTCTATAATTAATGCTTGTTTAGTATTAAATGTGCCGTAAAACATAAGTTTTGCTGTGTTAATTGTAACGTGTTATGTTTTGGGTGCGTTTGTAAAGCTAATCGTTTTTTTTCTAGAAATGTTAATAGTTATAGTGTGGTGTAAAGTAGTAAAAAGAAAACACTGTATCTCACTTATAGCCTATGCGCAATGACAAGGTACATAATAATTATGTACTCTGTTTCAGTACTGCAAAAATTAATGTAAAACTAACCTTTGTTTTGATTGTAATTAAATAAAATTAATAATAAAATATCTTAAATTTTGATTGTAACCTTGTGCAGATTTTCTTCATTGGATCAAATAGAAAATTTAGGTTGGCAGGATTTAAAATTTTAATTCCTGAAAATTCAGCAATTCATGCTCTGGATACCAAAATGGACGATGTAACAGAACCAAATAAGACTTCTGTAGCATATACACTTACATGCACGCATGCATGCAGCCTTAACAACTATTACTTAGTTACAAAAATATAAATAAACAGTTTGGCTTTTGACTCCATCACATACAGACATGTGTTTCATTTCCTAAATTTAATGCAGATATAACGTAGACCCTTATGCCGTTATACTACAAATTGTAGCAAAAAACACTTATTCCAAAAATCTGTGCACCAATCAAAATTCTGGGCGTAGGATTTGCAGTAATATCTTAATAAAAATTGGAATTTCTTAAGGTCATGTCGTTAGTTGAAATAAAGGTTGCTGGTTAAAAATCATATTAGCAAGCTTTATTTAGTCATTCAAAAAACAGTTTAATCCTTTTTTATTGAAACTTCAATTACATTTTATGCAGTATTACAGTTTTAAATTTAATTATTATATGTAATTCATAATATTTAATATCGAGAGTTGATGTAATTACTTTGTTTTGCGTAGTATCTCCATCAGAATTTGTTTTGGTGCGAACTAATAAGTTAATTTTATAATTAATTTAAGAAATGTAAACATTTATGTAACTGAAGAAGAAAAGAGACTTTAATCAGTTTTAGTTTGCCTACAAGTTTGGAAAGACACGTACATTTAAGGATAGAAAGTGATGGGTAGTTAGGTAAGTATTTGAGGGTTAAGAGAATAGGTAGAATACGCAGAATGACTCACGGACTTTTGCACATTATAAAAAAGCAGATCCTATGTTAGTCACTAAAATTAGTGTTTTGACCAACTGTGTTTTCTTAGTGCTACTTACTGTATTTTATTTAAATAAAATTAAATTGAAAAAATGCTTGGCAGAACATGTTAAAAGAAAAGATGAGTTTTTGTTTCCAAAAGCTCTTAAGATGCGTGTATCTGACAAGTAAGTAAATATGCAGGGGTTTGAAGTATTGCAGTTAATGTGTAAAAGAACAAAAACTCGTAATTTTCTATATTGTTATCTTCTTCTACTTCTTCATAAATCCTGTTGCTCTTTACGGCGTCCGATTGGGTTCTATATTCCCTGTTTCCGTAATTCAAGGTTTTCATTTTATTTCGGGTTTTTTCTCTGATTGTCCCCACATCCTCTATCCTTTTCATCCAGGTATTTCTCAGTCCCCTTCATTATCTTTTTTTTTGCCTTGCCTGTCTCTATCACTCTACCCACTATTCTTTCTGGCTACATTCTTGTTATGTGACCATACCAGTTCAGTTGTTTGCTCTCCAGTTTTATCATAATAGGTTCTTGCTTAGCCATATTCAATATTTATGAGTACCTTACTTTATCAAAGTGGTTTTTTTTCACACATATTTTATTTCTGTCGCATTAATTTGGCATTCCTGCTTTTTGAATGGCACTTATAATTCACTAACATATAGTATCGTTGGTACAGCAATTACATTGTATACTCGCATCTTTGTGATCATGTCTATTTAATTTTTCTCTAATATATGTAGTTTTCTTTGCTGATGATATATGTTCATTGTCTTTTGTCTTGACTTTGCTCTTTCCAGATCTAGGTTTCCGTCTTTTGCTATCACATTTCCCAAGTATTCATAGACTGTTACTTCTGCGAAAGTTTTTTGTTTGCGCAATATTTTCCTATCCTTTTCGGTTTTTACGTGGTTATTGATTATCATTACTTTACTTTTATTTGTGTTTGCTTCAATGTCTTACGCCCACACATCTACCATTGACAGCACTTTCCCTTGTGTCTTGGCTATTAGTATAATATCGTCCGCATAGAGTATGCTATCTAGTGTTGTGGGTGTGCGGTTTATATATCCAAAACTAGTTTGTTCTACTTTTGGTCTTGTATTTTTCATTAATTTACCCATGACTGTTATGAATAGCAGTAGACTTAAGCTGTCTTCTTGCTTCAGAACTCCTTCAATTTCAAAGGCTTCTGATCTTTGTCCATTTATCTGTACTTGGTACTTGGTATACACTTTATTACTTGTATTAGTTTTCTATCTATTTTAAGGTTTCTCCAAATTAGTTCCTTTTCTATAATATCAATTGTTGCTCTTAGATCAATAAATGTCAAGTATAGTTATTTTTCACTCTCTATTGTTCTTTGTATTAGGTTTCTCACTGAACTTATATTGTTATTTGTCTTTTTTAACTCTGAACGCTGCTTGTTGGTTTTCCAACTTTGTTCTCTTTCTCTGCTATTCTTGTATACATTTCAAATCCTACTGAAGGTAGACAGATCGCTGTATAATTCTCGCAAATTGCATAATCGCCTTCCTTATGAATTGGTAGTATTAAGTAATTTTCCCAGTCTTCAGGAATTCTTTTCTTTTCCATTATACTTTACCTATTAGGTATCGCTACCTTTTTCCTCCTTCGCCCATCCACTTTCTCATCTCTGGTTTGGTGTTTGCTCCTCCTGCTTTGCCTATTTTAATGTTTCTTAGTGCTTCTTCTATCTCTCCCATATTTATTTAATTACCCTATTTGTTTTTTTCATATTTTATTTCTTCATTTCTTTCTTTTCTCCCGTTTCGCCATTGTTCAAATTTTTTAGTGTGGTGATTTTTTCATATTCTTATAGTGTTTAGTGTCTTTTAATTGCTATCTCTTTATCTTTACTCTTTATTCCTCTTGTTTTTTATCCTCCTTTATATTTCTTCTTCGATTCTAGAATTTCCTATTAATATTTTTGAAGTCGTCGGTTACTTCTGTCTCAAATTTCTCCCAGCTTCTTCTTTTTATCGTCTTACTGCTGTATGTGCCTCGTTTCTTAATCTTATATAACCCATTTTGTCTTTCGGCTCTTTTGTTTTATAATATTTCTTTCATGCTTTGATACCAAATTTAAAGCCAAAATCAAACCATCGTGACTACATGGGCACAGTTGAGAAGCCGACTACCTAAAAAGTGAAGACGGCGTGCAGTTCTTTGCAAAAGGTTAACGTTATTAATGAATTCAAAAGGAGCGCCAATGAATCTTAATACAACAAATGTGCTAAGATAGAAAGAAGAACCCATAAACTCAAAAGTTAGCCAAAATTACAATAATTTGAAATACAATAAATATAACCAGGTCACACCTCAGCTTGCAGTAATAAAACACACAAATGTATAATAGTCAATAACATATCAATTAAAATACAGTTAGCTTTAAAGATTATTAAAACGTTGATTCGGCGGTGCGCATCCAAAAATCAAACTATTGTTATCACAGATTTTCCAGCTAAAAGCGGCCAGCAGAATCACATAAAAGAAATAAACATATAACCACAATTACAATAAACGAGTACAACTCGTGGACGCTTCACGGTCTGCAATTGAGGTTGCGTTGGCCTGAGGCACAATGCTACGATAACGTAACTTGCAATAACACAACATCAAATGTACAAGGGCAAATAAAATCTTGAAAGGATTTAAGGAATCAGTCGAGACAGGTAGCACTTAATACACGCAAATAAAACAATAGTTATAAAGTGTGGAAGTAACGGATAAATTCATTAACTTCGTTGATATTCATTTTTATGAAAAAATCTCCAAGAGGTGTAGCGATTTTGACCATAGGGAATCTTTTCAGCTGATTTTCAATTTCTTATGTAATTTTTTTCATGATATGACGTCATCGACTTTTTTATAAATGACAACTTGTATTATATTATATTATAACTAGCAACCAGTGAGACAAATGTCTCATTTAATAAAACAAAAAAGACCGTTCAGGAGATACTGACAATTCCGGTTTTCGAGAAATCACGTGATTTCTCGAAAACTGGAAGTGTCACGTGATTGAAATTCGGTTTCTGACCTGACATGACCATTTCAAACATATAACTTTCATAACTTTGTTTTCTATCTCTTACGGTTTGGCTGCTGAAACAGCGTCCCGGACGGACCAGCGTCCCGGACGAACGGCAATTACTTGATTTCTCGAAAACCGGAAATGTCACGTGACTGAAATTCGGTTCCTGACCTAACATGACTATTCCAAACATATAACTTTCATAACTTTTTTCTCTATCTCTTACGGTTTGGCTGCTGAAACAGCGTCCCGGACGGACCAGCGTCCCGAACGGACGGAAATCACGTGATTTCTCGAAAACCGGAAGTGTCACGTAACTGAAATTCGGTTCCTGACCTGGCATGACCATTCCAAACATATAACTTTAATAACTTTTTTCTCTATCTCTTAAGTGAAGCTTTCTTCGAAGTTAACGTTGCATTAGATTATATTGTCTGTAGGGCGAATAGGGTAGTTACCAACAGTACAACTAATTATACAGAGTGGTACATGTCACTCATAGCAAAGTTTTCTGGTGGCGTTTTACAGTAAAAAGCAAAAGCATAATGAATTCGACAACATAGCTTGCGTTTCTTCAAATTCATTTCTAATTAAATATTAAGCTAAATTTTTTAGATAAAAATTTTAGAAAAAAAGTAATATTTTTAAATAGGTAATTACTTGAAGTTGGGTAAATACTACTCGGCAATCAAGTTAGATAGCCGTTTTTTGTAAAATCCCACTGTCCAATGCAGGCACGTTGCCTTGTTTTGACTTTACTATGTTTAACGAACCCATCCAAAATTCAAATTACTGGAACGAGTTTGTTTGTGCAAAACCAATTTTATACGTAATAAATTAAAGACTCGGAATAATTCAAAACTTGTTTAATTTTAAATAAAATTGAGCTGCCTAGCAATATACATATATTCTATTCAAATTTAGAGCTTATTTGTGGTAGAGGCTGTAACACGGCGTTTTTTACCTACCTACACTTACTGAATTATCACTTTACTTTGCCCTGGGTTCGCTAGCTGATTAAGTCGGTATGCTTATGAGACTCGTTTTTATATTCGCAGAGTGGCTAAGGGAAACTAACATCAAAATCTTTCTCGTTGACACCTGTAATGTTGTAGTCACCAAGGTACATATGAATGACCAGAAAAAACCCAACAGTTTACATTAAAGGCATTTAATCTGTGAACAAATACATACACAGGAAAATACATATAAGTACATGCAAAATAGAGTGCTAACACGCTACATATATAAAAATGGTTCAAACAAATACGTAGTTTATTAATCGGCGCAAAGTGAAATGGCGTGCACTAATAAACTGAGCGCGACGCTGTCCCTTCTTGAATGGCGTGTAACTAGACACCGGTCTTTGAAGATAGTGCAAGTACGTTGCGATGACGTAACTGCGAAGCTCGATCAGCGAGTAATACCTCGCGTTAACAGCCACGAGGGTAATTGATGGCTCCAGATGTTGCAATAGAATTTCACTTGCACGGTGAATATAGCTAGCAACTAATCTTGTTTGGATATTCCCGATGCTCTAGCCGTCTGCTAAGGCAGATGCTCTTCCTATGACGCCGCAACTATAGCTGTCTTCTAGCCAGGCTGCAACTGCGACAGGATTTTGCTTCTTTTGGGCACTGGCTTCTCTTTCAGAAGCACAATGGGCCGACGGCAAATTATTGTCGACCACAACACAGTATATGATGCGCTGTTTAGGGTTGTTATTATTTTATTAGCCTTCTTCTTGTTGCTGGTAATTCACGAGTTCGGTCAGCGAACTCGCAATGACCCGCACTTGTTGGCAACCTCGGTGCGAATGCCTCATCCCCCAGGCTTTGGCGCCAACTCTACATCTTGCAGACGTCCAGCCTTCATTTCTTATCGGCCGGTTATTTCCGTGCGAAAACTGCACTGTCAACAAATTCCGTCACGAGCTCGCGACGCACTACACTTATAGTTATGGACAGCGTATACATTATATCACTCTATATTACTAGACTACGTGTATAAGTACAAGAGCACTTGCTGTCAGGCTTTGTTGCTAATTAGCATATAATAAAAAGATATAATTTGAATAAATACAGGTGGCATGAATTGACCCGTTTCAAGGCTACTACTGAATATGTCCATTAAAAGTAGTATACTAGTAGATAGCCCGAAGCTAATTGAATTTACGCCACGTAAAGAAGGTGTGGTTTCAAACAATCCACCAAAAATTCACTCTGTCGTTCTAGCTTGTTATGGTAATTGCAGCCTTTGATAGTTTTTATGTGTGAGTGAATATTCGCGCATACATGCATTCTCGAGTAGTCTAGGACGAGCCATCCGCACAATGTGGATGCTCGTACTCGTGCTCGTGCAATTGCCATCGGTTGTCGGTGAACACAACACGAGTCAAAGGAAAATTATATTCACTATTGTTCGTAGTCGCATTCGTCGTGGAGCTCCATGACTACTCGCGGTTACTTATGTGTACTCGTGTATAGACGTATAGTCATGTGAAATTACTGATAATTTAATAATTAGTAACATTACCGGTAACATAAGGGTACTATTATCCATATGCATACGAATCAAAAACCATAAAATGTATTTATTAAAACTAAAACTTCCAATAATTGCTGTTAACTCTTGGTCAGCCCTTAAATTTTTACATTTATTAATAAGTTCTAAAATGCTGCAAGCTGTGACTTATTTTTATCAAATTACAACAACCTGTGAGTTGTGAGCCTATGACACATAATAAGGGAAAGTATCGGATATTCGACGCCTTTTACGCGAGTAATATTTTAACAAGCTGCTAACCTAGGTATTATAATTTATACTACCGGTAATAATCCTGTGGTAATATTACCAACAATTATCTTAGGTAACTTTAAGTAATATCACTTCAATTACCAATAATATTACCTTCGTAATATTACCACTTACATCACTACTCGTGTATACTTATAAGATTGATTTTGTTGCAATGCAGTTAGAAAAATCTTTAAAAGGCTCTACATGGAACTTTTTTCACAAATGATAGTTTTAAAACTACAAATTTTTTAAATATCAAATGAAAGAAATTACACATCATCAACACACATCAGCACTTTTATGTTTAAGGTTAACTTTTCGATTTGCGGATATTTTGAGTAGTTCGTGTAACATAGTGGGTACTAAACAATTCAGTATCACAAGTATTGTCGAACGTTCTAGTACAAGTATGTACGACTAATGTGGGATTTAAGTTATACGGTGTTACAACCCAACCCTTTGATTTGAGTTCTCAAATGCTATTCGGCGCATTTATTTGAATTTAGTTGCCAATAAATAAATTATAGGAGGCAACATACCATTTAGAATCTACAATTAAAGCTCATTAAATAATTAGAATTTTTAATAAGCCCTGAGATTGACAATAATTCATATTAAAGCTTGAAATTGCTGTTATCCCCATTTTATTTATTTCTAATATCATAACATACTTATCGCCATACAAATTGGGCATAAAATTATCATTACAATACAAGTGAAATCGCATCGTCGGTAATTACCTGGTGCTGCACTCCACTGGAGAGCTGCGAAGAACCACCAACATACGGTATAGACGAAGAGAGCAAACATCCAATTAATTTATTATGTGTAGTTTGGTTTAAATAATTATTATAAGTTAAACTGGTTTCCGATTTTCGTGCTATGTTTCAGCAAAATAAATAATTTCATAGCTTTTCTCTTCATGCTGATATTTAAAAAATAAAAATTTACTTTTATTCTATAATAATTATCTAAATATTTTTAATATTCATATTAATATTTTAATGTATTTTTAAAAGTTTAACCATTGAATGAAGAATCCTGAAAAATATGTATTATTAAAAAAAAAACTACTGGAGTTTGTTCCGTAGGTGTCCAACTGTAGATTTAAAATGTCAGTGAATTACTACATTAAAGTAAGATGCTATAGCACTTGCTTTCAATACCTTTCAATAAAATAATTGTAATTCTATCAAAAAAGTTCATAGAAGAATTAAATTAGTTATACCAGTTACGTCATTGTATTTCAATGCAATGCAAATGCCTAGACATTAAGTGTATGCCAATTATAACATTAAGATGTTTAGGTAAACTAGATATTAATAAAAGTAGTAATCAGAGAACCAGAGCCTTTTAAATTTATATTGTTAAGGCTCATACGTTGTGGCGCCTATTTACAAATTGCACTGGCTACTCTATTTTTAATGGAATGATACCTTTTATATAAGTAGAGGGAAGTGGATGGTTCTGGAACCTCCCCCCACCACTTGGCGTTGAGTTCAAGGCCAAGGCCACGTTCAATCCCAAGGTCACATGCAAGGCGAGGCCACGTTCAAGGCGAGGCCACGTGCAAGCCCAAGCTCACGTTCGAAGCGAGGCCATCAACAGTAACCTTGAAGACTGGGTATAACATGAGGTGTAGTTTTGTGTTCAGTAGTATATCGTGTGCTGTACTAGCAAAAAACAATGGATCAAGTACAAAAGGTTGGTGAAACTGTGAAGGGGCGAGTATCAAAGAAAAAAGTGAAACTGTTATATCCAGTATTGTTAAACGCAACAAGTTATCCGTTGAATAAGTCAAGAAATAAATCTGTGAGTTTGGGTTTGACCTGTTTTGGATCGTTTGTGCCGGGAGTGCTAATTAGTGGGATTAACAACAATTTTATACTGCTAGACGAAGGAGAGTGGCAAGTCTTTCTTAAAAATGAAGATGTGATAAACAGGCATTTTAACTATGAAGATGGAGATTTAAAACCGGTGGATATAAGTCCAGGCAAACGAATATATTTCCAAAAAATCGGAAATAAGAAAGTGATTGTGCTGCAGGAACTTAAGCGATCCCAAGTGTATCTCGGTATGCAATCAGTAGCAGAATTGTGGGGGTTGCTACAGCTGCTAAATTCTAAAGCTGAATTATTGAAAAGTCAGATGTTTGAACAATTTTACAGTAGTATATTGGACGCGGTTTGGAATTTACCCGGCGACTTTTGTAACGGCCCGCCTATGTTTAGAAATAATTTTAAGTGGCCTTATTGCCTCAGGTATGCTCTAAGCCGGAGAATGCGTTCAGATTGCTCTGATATAGTGTAGATCAATAAATAACACAAGATGAATGATAGAAATAAAATATACTGTTTTTAACTATTTACATTAAACTCAAACTTAAAAGGACACACTGTATATTACGGACAGGGGGTGGTTGCGTCAACAGAGGGTTGCTCAGGTTCGATAGCGGCGGAGCGATCCAAATTATCCGGGAGAAGGCCGAGCGCGTCGAATACACCTTCGAAGCGCGCGTCGATGTCCTCACAGGTATCGTGGGGCCGGCTGTCCGCGCAGGGGCTTCTTATCAGTCCGAAGAGGTCGTTGGTCGAATGCTCCAGCTGTGATACGCGATTGTTTGTTTACAACAAACGCTGCGACCATTCGGACTATTAGTGGTACTTTACAGAGATACCTGCCGACAAAAGAAGTTGTTCGGGCTCGCGTTTGGTGTGCCGAATTACACCGGGGCAGCGGAGCGATTTGGCGGCTTTCGCAGCTCGAAATTGTGCCGCGGTCGGACTCCTATGAATTTCGACGTTCGGATAAATACGCTTCTCCGCCCGGATCGCCGCAGCGCGGAGAGTTGTTTCGAGGAGCCTTGGGGATGGCGCCGGGGTGTTAGCGGCGATGTCTGCAGGTATGTCTTTTATCGCTTGATCTTCAACTGGTGGTGATGGGATGTTGACGGCTTCTTTAGTGCTTTAAAATTCAGGAAAATTAATACGTTTAGAACATGGCCTTCGAGGGCACAAATGATATGCGTGCTCTTTCTTCGGACGGCGGACGGGTTAGATAAGGATCTCTAGGTTATCGGATTGTTCTTGCAGGAAGACAGTGACCATACCTAACCTGCAAGAACTTTTATTTAGGCGATTTCTCCCTTGCTAAGACAGTAACCATACCAAAGCAAACGAGTGATCGCTCCGGGTGGATTAGGAGAGTTTTAGGAGAGGATTCGGGATTGAATCTGTCTAGGAGCTGTCGGGCGTTCCTTTTTATACGTTTCAGCAGCTCCTGGTCGGTGCTCGCGCTCCCCACTTAGATAGCGGGGGAAACACTCCCGCGCGCAAACGTGGCTTCTCGCGCATCGGCTACCGGTCCGCGCTATCGCTCCTTCGCGCGGTCTTGAGATGTAAACGTTTGGTAAGGCGGTGAATTAAATTCCCAATACTTTTAAAGTATCTTCAGAAATTAGATTCGCAAGCGAAACGTTACACATGACCCATCCTTCGGAAGGACTCGCTTCCCGGTGGACCTCTTCTCCGACGGATCTGGTTAGACTTAGACTCCTTCCTGGCGTGCCTGTGCGGTAGACATTGGAAGTCGCGGTTTCAGCCTCCCAGGACAGCAGGTGTCGAGTCGGTTTTGGAAATCGGGGACATGATAAATAATGATCGAACTTTTACTTGCGATTTTTACGGGCGGTCTATCAGTTTCATCTCCAGGGCCGCTTCCCTCTGGATTCGGATAACTTTCCCAGCGGGCAATTTTATCCGGATGCTGCGGCGTTTATCCTTCCGTTTCGTGTTGTGTATCGGCGGCTTGGGTTCCGATTTCTCAGGGCGACGGGGCGACGGGTGTAGCGACTCCACGGGCGTGAGCTTGGGTTCGGCAGCTTTCGGGCGCCGGAATAACAGGTGTGGCAGCTCTGCGGGCGCCAGCTCGGGCTCGGGGAGTTCGAGCTGCTGGAGCTCGCTCAAAATTTCGGCGAGCGCATCTCCTTCGGAGAGGGGCGTTAGGGCTTCCTCCACTGGCACTTGGGGATGAGTGGCGGGTTCCAGCTCAGACGGGATTCTATGTAATTCCCACCATGGGCCGCACTCTGCCAAAAGCGCTCTCATCGAGGGCGACGGCGTCTCCGGCGTCGCCGGAAGTCCTGGGGGAGTATACGGCCACAGAGGTTCGACGTCGAGTTCTGTCGGCGGGGTTAGCCATGGGGGCGCTGTCCGCGTTGTTGGCGGGGATTTGCCAAACAATCGCTCGAATCTTCGGGTCAGGTCTAACGGGGATGTCTGAAGACCTGACTCAGGGTCGATGCTCACCTCGGATTTTTCAGGGGACCTAGTGGAGTCTACTTGCGGGCTGCTTTTCCTCTCCGGCGTTGCTGGTAAAGGAGACAGCATTGCAGGCACGGGACTCCACTGGGGCAAAGGTGACCATCGTGTATTCCTCGGGGATGTTGGGCGGATGTATGCTTGGGGATTCCACGGGTGTATCCTCGGCTGGCCCTTACGCCGCTTCCTTATTTGGAAGGGCCACGGTCGCACATCGTTTCTAGCTCTAATGGGCGGCATCTTTCACTTCAACAAATGTAACTCGGGAAATGGTAAGGGAGTTGAAGATAAGCCCTTATATAGGTACCACCCTGTTATCACCCCTTCTATAGGATCGCAGGAAGATAAAGCCTTGTTGTTCGGACCTTTTCGCATCTGGACCCAGCGAACTTCTAGCAAAATTTTGTAACAGGTATGGGTGAGGATTGTTTACAAAATACGTTCTAACATCTGGGCTGGAAACTTCTAGAAGGCTTTCTTGATATCTTTGACATGGGCACGTCCGACTTCCCTGCCGGTCTGGGGGTCGCTCAACTCGACGACTACGGGGGAGATAATCTTTTTAATCACATACGGTCCAGCGTATTTGGCGGTCAGCTTCGCCGAGATGCCTTGGGCGGCATCGGAAAGGATTCGGTCCCTCTTGTATACCTGGTGCCCCACCTGGGGGCGGTATTCGCGCCTTCGTAGGTTGTAATGATGACTCTGATTTGCGAACGCTTTGGCAAGGTTGTGACGTACCACTTCCATGATATCGCTTAATTTTTGGAGTTGCTCCCGGTATACTTCTGGGGACGGAGCTTCCTCGTCAGGGTTGAACTCGGGGTCGGTCGCTCCTCGTAAAGACCGCGGCGGCAGAATTTCGCGTCCAAGGTTTAACAAGGCCGGCGTAAATCCTGTGGATTCGTGTTTTGAGGTGTTCAACGCGAACATTACTTCCGGTAGCCAGGCGTCCCATTGGTTCTGTCGTCCTTTCGCTATTTGTGCGATCACGGTGCCGACGACTTTGTTTGCTCTTTCTACGGGGTTGGCTTGGGGCGTGTACGGCGGAGTCAGCCTGTGTGAGATGCCGTACTCGGCGGCCAAAGCTTTGAAGAGCTTGCTTATATATTGAGGCCCATTGTCCGAGACTATCATTTTTGGAGTTCCAAACTTGTAGATTATCTTGTCCTTCAGGGCTTGAGTCACGGCTTTAGCGGAGGCAGATCTCAGCGGATGCAGCTCTATCCATTTCGTAAACCGGTCTTGGAAGACGAGTAGCCATGCGTTGCCCTTGGCGGATCTGGTGAGGGGGCCGATCAGGTCCGTACTGATAACTTCCCATGGACCCTTCACCCTTGACCAGAACATTTTTCCGGCGGTTTGTTGCTGCCGATGCTTATACTGCTGGCACGTGGGGCACGAGCGCACGTATTTATTGATATCCTTTTGCATCCGGGGCCAGTAATATAACCTTTGCGTTCTAGCAGTCGTCTTTGTGATCCCCAGGTGTCCGGCGGTGGGTTCGTCGTGGCATTCTTCGAGTACTCGATGACGCTGCGGCTTGGGCACGCACAGCTTCCATTTCGGCTGGAAGCCTTCGGCCAGGTCATCACTAACATTTGAAAGGCTTCGGTAAAGGTTCCCATTCTCCGTCTTCCACGAATCGAAGGCGTTAGGATCGTTTCTTATCCGGCGCTTCATCTTACGAATCCACGGACAGGGGGCTACTGGTTCTGGCTCGGCCATGGGATAGAGGCCGCTAATGCGTTGTCCTGGGGTCCTTGATAACGCGTCGGCCACGTGATTGAGAGCTCCCCTTCGGTACTCGACTTCGAAGTCGTATTGCTGGAGCTCTAGCGCCCATCGTGCTAGGCGGGCCGAGGGGTTTTGCAGGTTTTGTAGCCACTTCAAGCTTCGGTGATCGGTTATCACATGGAATCGGTACCCTTCTAGATAGCCTTTGTATTTTTTAATGGCAAAAAGTACCGCCAGGCATTCTAACTCGGTGGCCGAATATCTGGTTTCGGCATATGTGAGTGAGCGACTGGCGTACGCGATCACTCGTTCTTGACCTTCTAACACCTGGGTGAGAACGGCCCCCAAACCGGTCGTGCTTGCATCCGTCTGGAGGACGAACGGGACGGAGAAGTCGGGGCAAGCGAGGATCGGGGCCGACGTCAGTGCCTTCTTCAGTCCGTCTAGAGCCTCTTGCTGCGCCGTTGTCCATTGGAATTTAACACCCTTTTTAAGGAGTTCGTTAAGGGGAGCGGCTATTCGGGAGAAATTCGGGATAAATTTCCTATACCAGGAGGCCATGCCGAGGAATCGTCGGACCGCTTTTGGGGTTCGGGGAACTTCCATTGCCAAGATAGCCTCCACTTTTTCGGGGTCGGTTTGGATACCTTCTTTGTTTACCACGTGGCCCAGATACTTCAACTCGGACTGACAGAAGTTGCACTTACTGGGCTGCACCTGGAGGCCGGCGTAGCGCAACCTTCGGAAAACCTCTTGGAGATGTCTCAGGTGGTCCGGGAACGATTTACTGACGACGATGATGTCGTCCAGGTAGCAGAAGGCATAGGGCTCGAGCTCGGGTCCTATGATCGTGTCCAGGAATCTCTGGAATGTGGCTCCGGACGAATGAAGGCCGAAGGGAAGGACCTTGAATTGAAACAACCCTCGGCCGGGGACTGTGAACGCCGATATGGGGCGGCTTTCTGTTGCTAGTGGGATCTGCCAATATCCGTGTTTCAAATCTAGCGTGCTGATGTATTGGGCTCCTCGGAGTTTATTAAGAATCCCGTCAATGAAAGGGATGGGATACGCGTCGGAGCGGGTCACTTCGTTGACCTTCCGGAAGTCGATACAAAATCGATATTGCCCTGACGGTTTCTTCACTAGTACCACTGGAGAACTGAACGAGCTGGAGGACGGCTCAATTATTCCATCTGCTAGCATCTTGTCCACCTCGGCGTTTATGACGGCTTGCATGGCCGGGTTCTGCGGGTAGTACCTCTGTTTAATAGGCCTCGTTCCCTCCTTTAGGACAATGTGATGTTCCACCAACGTAGTCGGTTTACTAGTGCTCGGAAATTTTTCTAGCTCTTCCTTCAGGAATTCGTCGAGTCGGCTGGATTGTGCAGCGGTGAGCGGCACGATACCTGCCAGGGTTTCGGGTTCGCGGCTCGTCTTCAGGGGTATTTCCATCTGGCCAATTGTTACAGCCTGGGAGGCGGGGCGTATAACAACTTGGTATTTGGCTAGGAAATCCAGCCCTAGAATGACGTCGCTGGACAGGGTGTCTACCACACGGGCTTCCAGCTGATACGGGGTGTCATTGATGAACACGGTGAGGTTGTACCGTCCTTGAGTGGGGATGATTTGGCCGTCAGCCAACTGCACTCGGGTCGGGCTATGTTGTTTCTTAACTATGCCTTGCCGTCCAAGGAACTGCTGGAGGTTCCTCCCCATATACGACTTGGCGGCACCAGTGTCGATGAGGGCGTTGAATCTTCTTCCCTTGACAACTATTGGCATGTACAACCTGGCGTCCAAGGTGGCCGCGCGGGACGCAGGGGATGCCTCCCGTTTACAGAAGCGCTTTACGTGCTTTAGCCACCTGGACCACTCGGGGGATTGGTTCGGACGTGTGGAGGACCTGGCCTTCGGGTGTCGAGAACGCCTCACAACTCTCGACGGCCGGGAGCGTTTCCCGCCTTCTCGCATGGGCAGTCTCTTGTCAGCGTTCCGGTTTTGCCGCACCAAGAGCAGAAGAGCTTCGGCTGTCTTTGGCATCGCGCTTTCCAATGCCCTCTTTGACCGCACCTCCAACAATTCTCCGAGCGCTTGTAGGTGGGGTCGGTTGCCGTCTTCTTGGTTTCGGACTTCGTTGGCTCCTGTGGGCTGTCCTCGGAGGTTTGTAATGACGACACGATGGGCGTCTTGAACCCCGGAGCGAAAGAGACTCTGGATTTGGTCGGCTGATACGCGGTTTCCACCATATACGCTTGGTTGACGGTCGGAGGGGGTTGAAAAGACGTTTGTTCCATTTGGAGTGCCTCGTACTCCTCGGCCATCTGCACAAGCTCGTCTAGCCGGAGGAAATCTTTCCTGCGTACGTACAACTTGTACTCCGGACGAAGGTTCTCGTAAATTCTTTCCAGTTGTTCCTGTTCACGGGTGACTCCGGATCTTCGTAATAGCGTCTGTAGGGCGGTGGTGAAATCGGCCACAGATTCTTTCTGGCCTTGAGTTCGATTGCGGATCTCTTCGGCCATGCGGAATTGGAAACGTGGCGGGAGGTACTGATTCTGGAAGGCCACTACAAAATCCGCCCAGCTTTTCCATTTTTGTTTGTTGTTTCGGATCCACAACAGCGCTTTCCCTTTGAAAAGCTCGGGCAGGGCGGTTAGAACCTCTTGATCACGGAACTGATAGCATGCCGACAGTTTCTCGATTCTTTCCAGGAAGGAAATGGGGTCAGACGTGCCATCAAATTTCAGGCCCCACTTGCGGATGCTATTGCATATTTGGGCAATGTTGAGTCTCGGTGGGTCCTCGGATCGTTCTTCTTGCTGGTCTTCATCGTCGTCCTCGGTTCGCCGATCTCCCTGCGTTTCGTCGGACGCTTCTCCGTCGTCTGGGTCTGCGCTCCCGGTTCCTTTCAGGTGCTGTGACAACCTTTGTCTCAGCTGTTGTACGTTGCCGCTGGTATCAAGTCCCGCTCCAGCTACGACTTCTCGGAGGACGTCCGCTTTGAGGTTGTAGATCCAGCTGACTTTCGTTCTCGGAGGGGGTACCACGGCACCGTCTCCATTCGTGTTCGGGTCCTGATCTACCATTGTAAATCTGGGAACAGAGTTTGTATAGCGAGTCGGTTACAACCTTAATATTACTCGGAATTAATTTCCAGGATGCCTCGGGCGCCAATCTCTAGTAAATCGAGTCGGCGGGCGAGTGTTTTTATTGATCTACTTATATTCGAGCTGTCCCTGCTTTTCGGGCGTCATGTAACGGCCCGCCTATGTTTAGAAATAATTTTAAGTGGCCTTATTGCCTCAGGTATGCTCTAAGCCGGAGAATGCGTTCAGATTGCTCTGATATAGTGTAGATCAATAAATAACACAAGATGAATGATAGAAATAAAATATACTGTTTTTAACTATTTACATTAAACTCAAACTTAAAAGGACACACTGTATATTACGGACAGGGGGTGGTTGCGTCAACAGAGGGTTGCTCAGGTTCGATAGCGGCGGAGCGATCCAAATTATCCGGGAGAAGGCCGAGCGCGTCGAATACACCTTCGAAGCGCGCGTCGATGTCCTCACAGGTATCGTGGGGCCGGCTGTCCGCGCAGGGGCTTCTTATCAGTCCGAAGAGGTCGTTGGTCGAATGCTCCAGCTGTGATACGCGATTGTTTGTTTACAACAAACGCTGCGAACATTCGGACTATTAGTGGTACTTTACAGAGATACCTGCCGACAAAAGAAGTTGTTCGGGCTCGCGTTTGGTGTGCCGAATTACACCGGGGCAGCGGAGCGATTTGGCGGCTTTTGCAGCTCGAAATTGTGCCGCGGTCGGACTCCTATGAATTTCGACGTTCGGATAAATACGCTTCTCCGCCCGGATCGCCGCAGCGCGGAGAGTTGTTTCGAGGAGCCTTGGGGATGGCGCCGGGGTGTTAGCGGCGATGTCTGCAGGTATGTCTTTTATCGCTTGATCTTCAACTGGTGGTGATGGGATGTTGACGGCTTCTTTAGTGCTTTAAAATTCAGGAAAATTAATACGTTTAGAACATGGCCTTCGAGGGCACAAATGATATGCGCGCTCTATCTTCGGACGGCGGACGGGTTAGATAAGGATCTCTAGGTTATCGGATTGTTCTTGCAGGAAGACAGTGACCATACCTAACCTGCAAGAACTTTTATTTAGGCGATTTCTCCCTTGCTAAGACAGTAACCATACCAAAGCAAACGAGCGATCGCTCCGGGTGGATTAGGAGAGTTTTAGGAGAGGATTCGGGATTGAATCTGTCTAGGAGCTGTCGGGCGTTCCTTTTTATACGTTTCAGCAGCTCCTGGTCGGTGCTCGCGCTCCCCACTTAGATAGCGGGGGAAACACTCCCGCGCGCAAACGTGGCTTCTCGCGCATCGGCTACCGGTCCGCGCTATCGCTCCTTCGCGCGGTCTTGAGATGTAAACGTTTGGTAAGGCGGTGAATTAAATTCCCAATACTTTTAAAGTATCTTCAGAAATTAGATTCGCAAGCGAAACGTTACACTTTAAAAGAAGCATTGAGGATGCGTTACCGCCAATAAAATCCGAAAATGTATACTGCATGCATGAAATGCTAAAGTATGCTTTGGACGTCATTAGATATGATATTGTGTTTAAACAATACGCCCAACAACAGCAAACGTTGGAACAATAAGTGTTTATCATGTAGTTATAACGATGTAATAAAAAATTAAAAATTTTAAAACGTTTATTATACAAATAACTTACTGACTAACTTAGAAACTAACCTAACCTAACAACTTAAAATCTACTCCTCAACGTCTCTTTCGTACCCTGAATTGTTTTCACCACTACTGTCACCGTTTTCCATTCCTTCACCACCACTGTCACCGTTTTCCCCACCCGAAGACCAACCTTGCGTGGAGACGTCGAAAATGCTATCTCCAACAGAAGATATGGTGTCAGATACGTGATCCATACCGTTAATCCTCGGATCATTTGGACTCCATATGAGACTGATGTCATCAGGTATGGACAACCCATCCGATCGGAGACTCGACGGTGTAGACGACCTATCCAACAGCATATCTTCATCAGGCTGGTCAATGCCGGCCGAGTCCGCATTCAACAGCCTCGACCTGATGTTGTTCAGTTCTGGGATGTTGAGGTCTCCGATGTATTCGACCATCCGTCGTGCATAGGTGCCCTTCCACGTAGTGGAAGAAGGTACAACGCCCGGACGGATAGATTCGGGTGCGAAGCAAGACGAGTAGAGGATGTAGTAGCTCAGGACTCCACGAGAAATCCCGAAGCCATACCCTCACATCGCCATTGGTGAGGTTTTCTACCTCCCACTCGGGGGCGAAACAGACGTTGTTCGATCGAAAAAACCACACCAACTGCATTTCAACTGTGAAAAGAGAAGTAGCTTATTAAAGATATAACTAAAATTGGCAAGCTTTTACTAAAACAGTTAGTAACAATTGAAACAGGGTCGGTCATTCTGCCGGACTCATATTTACAACTGGTAACATACCTGTAATGTAACGATGATGCGGTTCAATGGTGTGGTTGGACAGTGGTGGAATGATGTGGGCGGCCCCCACTATAGCTGTAGAAAGACATGTAATTTCTCAAAGAAGCAATTCTCTCCTACTTACGTAAACGGCTCAAATCATCTCACTTAATTCCAGGTCTCTGTAGAGTTTGATTTTACGTCCCAGAAACCACCTTGTCTCTAACAAAGTGGCTTCCGGGACGTAATCGCAGTTGCCTATGGTTGCCACGTCATCCTAAAAATAAATGTATTGTGAACCGGATTTTATGAACATATAATTTTCTTACAGTCCTATACTTTTCCTTGACGTATTCGATTAAAGCTTTCTCTAAAAAGTTATAAAAATTTATTACATCAACTATTAAAATTTACAAAAAAATTACCGAAAGGCGACTGGACTGGGCCGCACTTTAAGCTTTCAAGAAACTGATCTGTAAATTTCTTGCATGTATACTGTTTAAAATACAAAAAAAAAAACAAGCATCTTACCCATTTCTCTGGTCTGATTTTATCTGAAAAATGTTTGAGAATTTAGAATAGCGAAGTAACAGTACAATGCAAAAAAAAATTCCAATCAAATATCTTAATGATGATACAAGCATTTTAACATATAAAATAAAACATATATACAAACATATCTTACCAATGGAGCAGATTGTTGCAGCTGAGGAAACTGTGATTTTGTAATGCAACAGCGGCTGCTTTATATACAAATCTCTCCTACCTACATCTCGACTTGGAGGGAAGGGTTGACAAATTATGCAGCAAATTTGTAATTTTTTGCTAATTACGGCGCTATCTAATCATAGTTTTAAATTAACTGATTTTTGTAACAGCATTAGCTTTCTCATAAAACAACACGTTTTTTAATACCCGACACGGCATATTTTGTGCAAATTTGTAATATGTATTTAAATGATTTATTTTAAATAGCATAATAATTGCATATGGTGAAATTTGCTTTCTGCATGGGTAGGTCACATGTAATTTTTAATTCATATCATTTTTAATAAGTACGCGAAAAGCCAACAATGCATAACTTGTAGTAAAGTTTAATTGACGTGGTGGCATTGTTTAAAACGGTAATAATCAATAAATAATTCATGCACTTTAAAAGTGATATGAATTAAAAATTACATGTGACTACTTAATATTTTTTAAAACAATAGTTAATTCGCTTACTAGTAATAATGCAAACTACAATTTGTTATGAAAAAGTCGTGCAAATCATAATTGGACGTATTATTTGCAAATGCATTTCTGCTTCGTAAACAAGAGTGACGTCAATGGAAAAATTTACACTTATGTTAAAAACATCTTTGACCCGGGCAAATAGTCCTTTTATTTTTTTGCTTCGACTTTGAGACGACCTGGGCAAATGCAGCAGGATGCAATGTTGCATCCGCTTTAGCAGTTCGTAAACAACTGACGTCAATGGAAAATTGCGACAATTAGAAGTTTTTCAAAGTAATCAGATATTTGCGAAAATTCACAGAGGGATATAGTTTCTCATTCTGAACAACTTTTTTTAATAAAATTTTGCCGTATTATGAACTAACGAGGCAGCACTTTTGAAAATAAATTTCGTTTTAGCACAATTACCGACAATTAGAAGTTTTTCAAAGTAATCAGATATTTGCGAAAATTCACAGAGGGATATAGTTTCTCATTCTGAACAACTTTTCTTAATAAAATTTTGCCGTATTATGAACTAACGAGGCAGCACTTTTGAAAATAAAATTCGGTTTAGCGCAATTGCAAACAATTAGAAGTTTTTCAAAGTAATCAGATATTTGCAAAAATTCACAGAGGGATATAGTTTCTCATCTGAACAACTTTCGTTAATAAAATTTTGCCGTATTATGAACTAACGAGGCAGCACTTTTGAAAATAAATTTTATTTTAGCACAATTGCAAACAATGAGAAGTTTTTCAAAGTAATCAGATATTTGCGAAAATTCATACAGTGGTTTAATTTTACATTCTGAATAACTTTTCTTAATAAAATTTTGCTATATCTTTAAGGAAATTAGCATCGTAATTAAATTAATATTGAAAGTTGAAGTTGGCCTTCGCATTTCGTATAAATGCAGACCTTCAAGCTGCAGCAAACCATTCTGTTACCTGCTTTTGCAATGTCAACTGTGTGCCAATCTTGTAGAGGTGTTCTACTACCCAAAAAGATGTCTAAATACTCGAGGCTTAGCTTGAAGAAAACATCGGAAAAGGGTAAAGTTAAACTTTGCGCCTGCACGGAACCCAGCGTTTCCGCACAGACGTCGCCGCAAGCGGCCATTACGGTTTTAAGTGACGTATTAATTGCTCCTAATTACGAAATTATTTCTCCAAGTAGTCAAGGTTCGAGTAAAATTTTAAAATCAGCTTTAAAAAAAGGTCAGAAAATTAAAAAAAAACCGGCAAAATTCAATTTTGGGAAATATATAGAGAATATGAAGGAGACTGAGAAGAAAACGGGAGAATTTCAGGTTCAAGTGGAAAATGTATCCACATTTGATAGTCGGACAGTTGGTGAACTGTCTACTCCAAAATTCCAAAATATGCCGATGCAATCTGAGTCTCCGCATCTATCACAAACGGAAATGTTTATGGAAGCGTTCGATTTTGACGACATTCCATTGGAAAAGGCGGCTTCCGGCGACGGTGCGGCGCAAGAGTTTACAACCCTTGTAGATGGTTTGGAGATAGACTCCGGCTCAAGTCGACCGACCAGTCGAATTTCGAAGCGGCTAACAATCCAACCTTCGGAAAATGTGGCCGCAGCGCCTTCTGTAATTGTACAGGCGTCTCCGGTTTCGGGTGGTGTAGCTGTTGTAGCCACTGGGAGTGACGTAATCGATACTGTGGTGTCGATTACGTCTACCCCGCAGGAGGAAGACATGGATGACATTTCGCCATCCCAGCGTGCCGAACGTGAATACGTGTCTAATCGGAATGCAATAAATGCTAAAGCTGCCGATCTTCGCAGTGGAGAGCATTATCTAAGGTATATTAGATATTATTTTTTATCCATATATGTTATTTAACATTGAAGGTGTTTAGAACGTGCTTTTCCCAGTTTAGTAGCTTATATTGTTATTAGCTCCCTAGAAATTCGAGCCGCCAGCCTAGAAGCGACGATGCATGATGAGTACCTAAAAAGCATAGCTGCTTTACCTAAGATCCGCCACGGCCACAGCGCAACTAACATGGACATCTTTAAGAATGCTGCGTTAGCAAGGCTAGAGCTAATTCAAGATCTGTTAGCTGTGGAGAGTGCGATTCGTGCAAGACGTCAGGAGCTCGATAAAAAAGCTAAGTAACGAGTAGATAATCGTTTAACATATCATACACCTCTAACACAAATAACCTTGCCCCCCTATCCTCTCCAGGGTGTCCAAAGCGAATCCTCCCCGTGGTGACACCTGGGTAATCCGTTCGAGGTTTAATTTGTTAATCAGTGTTTATAAATAAAGGTGTTCATTGCGTTTGTGAATAGTAAGCCTCGAGCTGGGTAGCTAATCGCGCAATTAGTATATTAACCGATTGCGCGAGACTAATTTGCCATTATGTTCAGGTGCACTGCTTGTGGAGAGTCCTTCACCAGAGCTGACAATTTGTTTCGCCATCGAAGAGATAGCTGTCGCCACGAGCTGAGCCACCCATGGACGAGTGGTAAGTGGAAACGTGTTAATTGCTGTTGATTATATCGATTGTGTGTTTCCTACAGGTGACGCTATGGAGGCTTCGGTAGCAGCTGGTGAGGGACCATCGGCGAGTAAACGTCCAAGACCTAATGACTCCAGCGGTGGTGAGTGCGTCTCTATTGTAGTGTTTCATGTTTTCCAACGTTTGGTTTAACAGAACAGCTCCCCAAGACGCAATACTGCGACGTGTGTGATGAAAATGTTCGTCGGACTTGTTTCGTTGGACACCTGAGGAGCAATCGTCACACGAGGCGGTGTGATGTCATCCACCTGGAGAAAGGAGTGGTAGCCCTTCCAAGCGCCTTCAAGTCCCGTGTTGCCAGCTACAGGGTGTCCACGGAAAATTATCATATAAGTGTTGTAGAATATATCACGGAATTGAAAGACAAAATTATAGGTCTAATAGAAGGACAACTGACCAAATTAAACAGTATAAAATTAAATTTCGAACTTTTCGGGTATTTTATTTTGGAGACTCAAGATGTACAAGACGTCAAAAGTTTTAATACGACCAACGAGGTGGTCACTCGCGGTACAGACTTGAACGAATTATATGATAATTTAACGGGGATATTGGACCAGAAGGTGTCCGAATTTGAGGAACGCGATTCAGGTGTGTATTACAATTGTAATTCTTGTTAATGTTACTAACCGCAAAATGTTTACAGGGTGGATCTTGAAGCAGCTGCTGTACCTAGAATTAAATATAAATAAATTCAATCCGTTTCGGGCGTCTTCGTATATCCCGCTCCCGGAGCAGATTCAGACCAAGAAAGCGATCGTGAACGTCCAAAACGTCAAGGACGAGCGTTGTTTCGGGTGGGCGGTAACCTCGGCCCTCTGCGAGCCAGATGGACCGTCTAATCGAACGAGTTCGTATCCAGATTGCAGGGATTTTTTAAATTTTAAGGACATTAAATTCCCTGTTAGATTGCGCGATATTTCTAAATTTGAAAAAAATAACCCTCAACTTTCTATAAATGTATACGCGTTGGAAAAAACTTTTCAAAACGATATTACCATATATGAAGTTGTGGGACCTCTGTACTATTCGCCACGTATAAAAAACAGACATATAAATTTACTGCTTCTAACAGACGGCGAAGGTAATAGCCACTACTGTTGGATCGCTGATTTGTCTAGGTTAGTTTCGCTGCAAATAACGGCTAGGGCCAATGCGAAACATTTTTGTAATGGTTGTCTAAATTACTTTCGCACCGATGCCCATCTGGAGAACCATAAGCTTTTTGACTGTAATCATGTATGCACAAAGTTGCCTACGACAGAGCCGATCACGGATAAGTGTGGGGAGGTGAGGCCCCAGAACATCCTTAAATTTGATAATTATCATAAGCAATTGAAAGTGCCATTTTGCATCTATGCAGATTTCGAGACAGTTTTATCACCTGTCGATGGTGGGGATCAGGAGCCGGATCGCGAAAGACCTTATACGATCAAAACGTGCGAGCACAAACCGTATTCTTTCGCGTATTATTTGAAATGTTCTTTTGATGATACTCTATCCAAATTCGAAATTTATAGGGGTGAGGATGCTGTGGACGTGTTTGTTGAACGTCTAGACAGAGACGTTCGCGCGCTATATTCCAACAGTTTGAAGCATGTTGTACTCCTCAAGCCTCTGGCTCCGCAAGAAATTCAAAATTTTAAGGCTGCTGCTTCATGTCATATTTGCAATCGTCCTTTTGGAGAGGAGAACGTAAAGGTTCGCGATCACGACCATTTGACCGGAGAATATCGGGGAGCTGCCCATTCTAATTGCAATCTGAATTATAAACTTCAAAATTTTATTCCCGTATTTTTTCACAATTTAAATTACGATTCCCACCTTTTTGTCAAACAGTTAGCTCAAAATAACGAAGAGCTTGATGTCATTCCAGAAAATAAGGAAAAATATATTTCATTTGGCAAACGTCTTTGGGTAGATGAAGTCATTGTTGACGGAAAACGGAAAAACGTTTATATGCAAATTCGATTTTTAGATAGTTACCGATTTTTAAGTTTTTCTTTAGCATCGCTGGCCGCCACGTTATCAGATAATCAGTGTGTTGAAATTCATAAACAATTCGGACATGACATCAAATTCGAACTGATGAGACAGAAAGGTGTGTTTCCCTATTCGTATCTGGATTCATTTACAAAATTAGACGAGCCGGCGTTGCCCACAATCGCCCAGTTTTATGATCATTTAACTGAGACGCATATTACTGAGGTCGATTACGAGCGCGCCGTTAAGGTCTGGAAAACTTTTGAATGTGAAACGTTGGGCGACTATTCCGATGTTTACCTCAAATGTGACGTGTTTATATTGGCAGACGTTTTCGAAAACTTTCGCAATTTTTATTTAAATCAATATAATTTAGATCCGGCGCAGTACTTCACCGCCCCCGGTTTAAGTTGGGACGCCATGTTAAAATATACGGGGGTTGAGTTGGAACTGTTGACGGATATGGATATGTTTCACTTTTTTAGAAAGGGTATTCGTGGGGGAGTTAGTACTTGTGTCGGGCGAAAGGCTATTGCCAACAATAAATTTGCGGGTAACTATGACGCTTCAAAGCCCACTTCTTTTCTTGTTTTTTTAGACGCCACCAACCTTTATGGCCATAGTATGAGACAGTTTCTACCGCAAGGTGGTTTTGTTTGGTTGACTGACGAGGAAATTGATAGTTTTGACGTATTTCAAATTTTGGACGACTCAGATACTGGGTACGTGTTGGAAGTTGACTTGCGGTACCCTGAAAATTTACATGACGATCACAATGACTTCCCCTTTTGCCCCGAGCTATTGGTGCCTCCACAGGGAAAATTTAAAAATGCAAAATTAATTCCAAATTTGTATGACAAACACAATTATATTATTCACTACAGAAATTTGAGGCAATGTTTAGAGGCCGGCTTGATTTTGGTTAAAACGCATAAAATACTTAAGTTTAGACAATCTCCATGGCTCAGATCCTACATCGATTTAAACACAAATTTACGTAACCAGTCTGACAATGAATTTAACCGAAATTCATTCAAACTAGCTAACAATAGCGTCTTTGGTAAAACCATGGAAAACGTGGACAAAAGGGTTGTTGTAAAGTTAATTAGTCATTGGGAGAAAATTGGTAATAGAATGGGGGCAGAAGCTTTGATATCGAAACCTAACTTTAAAGATAGAATTCGGTTTGGGGAAAATTTAATAGCAGTGGAAATGAACAGAACGTCGGTTTTATATAACAAACCCATTTATGTTGGTTTCTCAGTTTTAGATCTTTCGAAAACGGTAATGTACGATTTTTATTACAAATTTTTGAAGCATACATACGGCCGTAATGTGTCTCTACTCTATTCGGACACTGACTCATTCATCCTGGAAATTTTTACTGAAAATTTTTACGCGGACATGCAAAAGCACCTTGATCTCTTTGATACATCAAATTACAAGAATGGTTTGCACGGAATTTCGAGAACCGAGTCTGTTGTTGGCAAATTTAAGGATGAGTACGCTGGGGTGGCTGTGTGTAGCTATTACGGGGTCGGTGCAAAAACATACTGTGTAAACGCTGTTGGTAAGGAAGCCAAAAAGGCGAAGGGAGTTAGAAAGAGTGCTGTTCGGAATCACCTCACCACCGAAATTTATAAATCTGTAGCCGAAAACAAGAGGGAAGTTGTATTTTGTCAGATGTATGTGTTTCGTTCCCATTTACACACTATGTACACCGAATTAATGAATAAGGTTGCGCTTTCTTCGCGAGATGATAAACGCTTCCTTATTCCTAATACTACCAAAACCTTAGCGTGGGGTCACCGTGATATAGATGTTTACAGTCGTCTAGACAACTTGCTGCGCATTGCCGAAACGATGACGTAGCAATATGTTCGCGGAACAGTATTCGTTATTACTTAACAGCAGAGGTCCTACACGGCTTTCTTGTACTTTGTAGGTTTAGTTATTGTATATAGCGATTATAGTATAGGTTAAGAACACTAGCTTGTATGATATAGGTAGTAAGTTAAATTTTACGAAAAATCTGATTGTTTGGGTCCGCATTACCAAGTATATTTGTTATTTAACACTGTAGTCACTCATGTTTAGCATTTACAATAATAAATTACTGTAAAACATAAAAAAGTTTTTATTTAAAGAAAATAAATGGTAGTAAAACAAAAAAGTGTTTTATTGAAAGAGTTCTATAGAATCATAATAAGTTATACAACATTGTTTTTGGATATCCAAGAATTGTGACGATTATCGAATCCCAACCACTTTACGTAAAGCTGATTACCCTTCTTCTTCAACACCTTTTCTACCAGGTATACGTCCGAGTGTTTGGTTTTCTGTAATTCGTGCTCGTAAAATCCACCTTTGATTTCTTGCCCTTCCTGATCGGTGAGTCTGTAGGTGGTAGGATTTGTAAGTCGCACTGTGGCTATTTTGAATATTTCGTTGCTCCAGCTGGGTGTGTAGCCCTTGTTAAATATCGAACGATATTTACTAATGCGTACAGAATCTCCTTTATGAAACTTTTGAGGTGTCGGATCTACAGTTTTTGTGTGGCTGTACACGGTGTGTAACAGACGTTTGGCATTTTTAAGATTAACTTCAGCCGGCTTCATACCTGTTGTGCTATGCCTGGTTGTGTTATATTTGCTTAAAAGTTGGGGCAGAATGTCCAACCATTTGTAGGACCCTTGCAAACTAAACTGCTTCCACATCATGTTCTTAAGGGTGCGGTTACATCTTTCTATGATGCTGCTTTTCATAGTTGAATACGTGCTGTAATGATTTATCTTGTAACGTCGCATCAATGCTTGAAAATCGCTGTTATAAAATTCTTTTCGCAAATCGGTTTGTACGTTTTTTGGAGATACCTTCATATTAGCAAGAACTTTTCGCATAGCTGCTGCTACATCTTTTCCCGTTTTCCGTTTTACCGGGAGAGCCCACAAGTATTTAGAAAACGCATTAATAACAGCTAAAATGTATCGATAACCTTTATTGCTTCGTGCATATGGTTGCATCTCCACCAAATCCGCTTGTAGTAAATCATGCAATCCTTTGAGAATCACCCGTCGTCTCTTGAAATTTCTTCGCGCTGGTTTGTGAAGTTCTGCAACTAGATCCTCCTTAGGACTCATTGCCGAATGTTGCTGTATCGACTGCTATGGGACATTTAAGCAGCAGTTGCACGTATAACTTAAGTGTTTATGGATTCGAATTTCAGTTTATCTCCTCGCCGCAATGTCTTACCGACAAGCGTGTCGTGTTTGATGCCGTTGATGTGTGATACTACCAAAGGTCCGTTGACTTGAACACTTATGATCTCACCGATCGTTAAAGGAAAAATGTACTCATTATTACCGAAAATTTTGGAATATCCGCTTTCATCATAACCACGCCCCACTAGCAGCAGTGGTACCTCTATATGGAGTCGGTTTACATTTTGAACTTTCATAAAGATATGTTTGCGATGAGAACCGTAGCGCGCGCTATGGTAGTGGCGTCCAAATTTGTCTATGGGCATTACTCTATCGTCTAACACCTTCTGATCGTAATTCAATAGGTCCTCTGCTTTTGTACTCGTCTTAGTGAATTATTTTTGCATCTCGTAGAGCTTGGGTGATGCTTACGATTTCGTTGGAATGGCCGGTGTGCCCCGCTACCTGAGAGGCTAGTAATATGCGCAGACGATCCACTAATGAATTTGGATCTTTCCAAGGAACAAATTCCACTTTTTTATTGGTTACTGTTAATAATCCCCTACCGGTACGCTGCACCCTCGATGCGGCTCTGGTAGGTTGTCTAATGCCGGAGGATGTAGCCAGGGGGCGTACTACTTTCATATATTTTGCGCCGGCGTTGCCGCTTATCCCTTGGGTTGGATCGTAGTTCTTACGGTTTGCGGCGGATCGGTTCACTATGTCATAGTAATTTTCACGGTCTTTGGTTGTATAAGTTATCGGTTTCTTTAAAAACATTAATTCGTAAAAGCCGGGGGTGCCTTTGTATACTATTCTATTTCCGTGATCTGTAATAACCATGTCCTGACCCTCAAAAGTAAGCTGTTTATTCCCAATTGCAAACTTATCAGTGTCTATGTCCCATCGAACTCCATAGTGGAGATCGTACTTGCTCTCTGTATCTCGTATCATTCCCTCGATATATTTTCTAGCTAACCCTGAGAACTGTTCCAGGTATTCCCCTAGAACTTCCGGTTCCATCATTTGTCGCACGGTTTCCCTAGCCTCTGCTACTGAACTTTCAATTGCCGCTTCTTCTTCTTGAACTTCTACCTGTTGCTCCTCATCCGGTAAACTCTCATACAATACTTCTCTGTCAAGAAATCTAGGTGTGGATGTTACCAACGCTGAAGTCGACGGCCCGGGAATGGCAATGTCGGGGGTTGACGCTCGTACGGGGGTTTTGCCATTTCTCGGACGGGGTAGGATAGATGGTGTGGACACTCGTCGTTTGATGGTTCTCAGCATAGGTCCTACTTCTTGCTGTATTGTTTGACCTTCTTCTTGCTTAATGGATGTTAGCAATTCCGTGAGTGGTTGGGAAATTGGTTTAAATTGCTCCGCAAGAGCCGTCTGCGATTCGGCGATATCTGCTTTTAAAGTTTCATATTTCCGCCTGACAGCCTTTCTAGCTTTAATAAGATCGCTTACTAACCGTTTGTCCATGTTGCTATTACTGTCGTTGTTCGTAGACTAATAATTTGTACAGCAGTGGTCCATGCCTATATAGTGAAATAACTGTCGAACCCTTTTCTATAACGACCGGCGTTGATTTCGCTTTCTTTGTCGATAACTAAAAATCCGTGATCTTTGATCCAACAGTGGGAACATAAGTTTTTAAACTTTTCGAATGACATGTCTGTGTTTACATGATCATCGTAAATGTGTTTAAGATTGGTGTGGTCTTGCCGGAATACGATTATGATATTCGCATTATCTCGCACCAGTTGTTTCGGGATTGATGAGTAAGTCTGACAGAGGTAAAAACAATCTATATTTCGATGACGTCCGAAACTAAAATAATCTCTAATTATGCTTTGAGTGTCGCATGCCACATCATCAAACACAATAACAGAATTTTCTTTCGCCTCGTGTGGTTTGATAACCTCACACCCCTCGCTGAATTCGTAGAATCCGATTTCTTTTAGTGACTTCAGGAGTATCTTCAGAAATTTGTATTTAGGTTGGTCAAGGGTTTTGGAATACAAATACAAGTTTTGAAACCGCACCCCATTGCGGTGCACCAAAAGACTGATCATCGCATTGGTTTTCCCAGAGCCGGAAGGACCAATGATCAAACCCCTTTTACATCCTATACCCAGTAAAGTGCCGTGTCGTCTGAACCTCTGTGACATGGAATTTACTGTATGATTTACTACCGGCAGCGAACATTTTTGTTTCACAAGTTTGACGTTCTTCATCGTTTTCGGACGGGGACGAACTAGCTTCTAACCGCGCTGTGCTAAGTATATATCTACCCCTTTGAGCTTCACATCGTCAGTCGCTCTTCGACGAGCGTTTCTTTAAGATGAGTTATACTAGACGTAAAACTCGTAGTCGTCGTCGAATCGTAAGACGGAAAGGTCGCGGTTTGTTGAACACCCTTATTGACAAGTTACCCTTCGAATTACATATACCAGGTTACAAGTTTTGCGGACCTGGCACTCGTTTAAACAAACGGCTTTCTCGAGGTGATCGAGGAAGAAACCCTCTGGACGAGGCTTGCAAGCAACACGACATCGCATACTCACAATCTAGCAATCTTTCGACACGTCACGCGGCGGATAAAGTTCTTGCACAGAAAGCTTGGGAACGCGTTAAAGCAAAAGACTCTACTCTTGGAGAAAGAGCGGCAGCTCTTGCTGTTACAGGGATTATGAAAGGGAAAACCAAACTCGGCATGGGAGTCTCCCGGAAACGAAAGCGTACAGAACCCATTGCTGTTATGGAAACACCCCGGAAACGAAGACGTACACTACCTATTGCAGCGCAAAAATTTGGTACGGGGATATCTAGAAAACGGAAGCGTACACTACCCACTGCTGGTGTGACGGTCCCCCGAAAACGAAGGCGTATATTACCTATTGCCGCACAAAAATTTGGTACGGGAGTATCTAGAAAACGGAAGCGTACACAACCCACTGTTGGTGTAAGAGTCTCCCGGAAACGAAAGCGTGCACTACCTATTGTCGGTATTGCGCAAAAATTTGGTACGGGGGTATCTAGAAAACGGAAGCGTACAAGGTGTAGTAGGCGTAAACGTATTGGAGGCGCGGTCGTTTTTAAATCGCGAAGGAAACGCCGAATTCGTTCTAGAGTAGTACCTGTTCCCAAGAGAGGAGGTATATTGCCGCTTGTACCCATACTTGCTGCATTAGGAGCATTGGGGTCTCTCGGAGGCGGTGCTGCAGCAGTCGCTAAAGCGGTTGGCGACTCAAAGGCTTCTAAAAAGGATCTCCAGGAAAAAGAGCGACATAACAAAGCTATGGAATCCATTGCTCGAGGAAAAGGGCTATATCTACGACCGTATCAGTCAAAAAACTACCGTTGAAGCTACCACGCCGAGCGTTGACGAACATCGATATTGCACAGTACGTTAAACGCTTAGAAATTCCCCATTTTAGGGGGATATTTATACGAGATGCTCTACCCGACAAAATTCGTCAACGAGAATGTGGTGTTACTAACTTAGACAATGATGTTGGACCTGGCACACATTGGACAGCCTACGTTAAAGCTGATCGATTTGTTCTGTATTTCGATAGCATAGGTCGCTTACAACCTCCTCCCGAATTAGTAAACTACTTTCGCAGCGATGGTAGCAACAACACAATTATGTACAACTCTAATAGATATCAAAAACTCGCATCATACACATGCGGACATTTGTGTCTCAAATTCTTATATAACTTTGCGAAACCGCTTTTGTCGTCAGTTTAAGTGCCGCGCTTCATCATGTCCAGTATATTCACTCTTACGGGAGATTAATCTGTTCTTACTGCAAATTTTGACCCTCTCATTTTCTTAGACGATGGTAGCGAATACGTCTTGGGATTGTTAAGTTTCGAAACCTACTATACTATTCCAAACGTTAGACCTCCCAACAATGAATTTCATCTTGTTGGAGAACCTCCTATTATTATACCGGAGGGAGCATATGAAATTACCGACATTGCTGAATTTTTACATAACCAACTCGATTCTGATGCGGGTGTTAAACAGGTACTGCTACGTGGAAACAACAGCACCTTAAAAACCGATATAAAGTCCACCGTTCCAATCGACTTTCAAAGCGACAATACTATCCGGGACATGTTAGGCTTTGAGAAAAAAATTTATGCTGCAGATAGGTGGCACACAGCTGAACATGTTACGAAAATTTTGAACATCAACTCGATTCTTATTCATTGCAACATCTCCGTTGGTTCATATAAAAATGGTAAGCCCGTCCATATCATTCACCAATTCTTCCCCATAGTACCACCCGGGTACAAAATAGTGGAAACCTCTAACCCTGTCATCTATCTACCGATCAGCACGAAACAGATCACTAACTTAACTATTAAAATACTAGACCAATCGGATAATCCTGTCAGTTTTAGTAAGGAGACCGTTACGGTAACATTACATTTAAAGAAACTGTAATGGGTTTTCGATTCACCACTCCGTACCACCCCTGCTTTACTTCCTATAAGAATCGTCGCCCACACCCTCGTAAGATCAGTACGGCTTCGTCCACCACGCAGCTAACTAAAGCAAACAGAGACTTCTTGCGGTCCTTAGGCTTTACAATAGTGTAATGAGTATTTTAAATATTGGAGAACGAGTCCTCGTCGACACTTCTATCATTAGCAATCAATTGCACACACATCAACCGTATACAAACCGTTTTGACTATAACGATGAAATTCGAATTCCAATTCCCGAAGATATGTCAACTCTTCCCGGCCTGAGCTATCTGTACCTAGAGGGAAAGTTGCGGAAGGAAAACGGTGAAGTTACAACGGCTAAATTCCTTAACAATGGTTTGGCTCACTTATTTAGCGAAATCCGATACGAAATCAATGGCGTCGTTGTCGACTCTGTCACCAAACCTGGTATTACGTCTACTCTTAAGGGATATGTGTCCTACAGTTCCGCTGACGTTAAAAAGCTTCAAAATGCAGGTTGGTTTGCCGGCGGCGATCCTCCCATTACCGATCAGGAAGGTAACTTTAGTGCCTGCATACCGTTGAGAATGCTGTTAGGATTCGCCGAAGATTATGGTAAACTAATACTTAACATCCGACAAGAACTCGTATTAATTCGCAGCAATACCGATGCCGACGCCGTATTCAGTGCTACCGTAGGGGAGACGGCTAAAGTTACGATTGACAAACTATATTGGAAGGTTCCTCATATCACTCCAGGTCTTGCTCAAGAATTAGCCCTTACCAAATACATCGATAAAAATATTGACACTCAAGTCGCATTTCGCAGCTGGCAGCTTCATATCATACCCGGTGTTCATGCTGTGACTCAACATTCTCACGCTATCGCTACAAGCACAAAATTACAAACCCCCAGATATGTCATCGTAGGGTTTCAATCAGGTCGTTCGGGGCTAATCGCTAAAGACAATGCTAATTTCGATAAAATTGGTGTTACTAATTTCCGAGTTTATTTGAACACCGAAAGATTCCCATACAATTTACATAACAATTATGCACTCAATCATTACGCAACATTATACGACATGTATTCCAAGTTTCAATCATCTTATTATAGCAAAATCGATGAGCCCTTCTTCTCCCGCCATGACTTTGCAGACAAGGCGCCCATTGTTGTAATCGATTGTTCCCATCAAAAAGACTACCTTCATGCAAACGCTGTCGTTTTTCGTGTTGAATTTGAAACTTCCGCTAACGTGCCAGCCAACACAACTGCGTATTGTCTCGTTCTTCACGATCGGGTTTTTACTTACAACGCATTGTCAAAAGCAGTTAAACAACTGTAATTTCGCAAAACACTTCAGTTGCACCTCGACTTTTAGCGTAACTAGACCATGCTCCCTATACCTAATACGATGAAGATCATTATCGATATTCAAGGTTTTAAGACGTCCGATAAGCACTTTACCCCAAAAGAATTGGCCTCCTACGACGGTACCGCAGTATCTCACCACATTTTTAAACCCCCTTTCGCCCTCCATTCCTTAACACCACATTTACAACAACAAGCCCACTGGGTAATGACTAATCACCATTGCATCGACTGGAATGAGGGATTTACTCCAGGATACATGTTTCCTGCAATCTTGCGACGTCTTCTGCAAGGTGCCACCGAAGTATATGTGAAAGGTCGAGAAAAGGCAACGTTTCTACGCCGCTTTACTACCATCCCAATCATCGAAGTGGAAGAAAGACCGGCCCTTACCCCATCACAACCCGCTTGTTTATATCATTCCAAACCGATTTGTTATTGTGCTTTATCTAACGTGTATCATATTTATAATCACTACATAATGGAATAAAAAAACCTTTTTACTTTTTATTGTTTTTTTATTTGTTTACAATATATATAGTTTAACTACATGGATTAAACATCTACGTACTAGTGGAAAAGCGTTCTACATAAATTGTCTGCCTATGTTCGGCGCACAAGACGTCTCGCAGTACTTCATCCATAGTAAGTATCCTCCGATGGAACCGCAACCTATCCACACCTGCCCATTCCCACCGTCCTTTTCGAGCTTCTCGATACGCATACGTCCACGTATGCAAATTATAAATCTTATTCTTCGAGTCGTCAAACTGCACGCTCTTCTTCATTTTCCTTCCTCTCTATAAAGGCTTTTACTTCACACATATGCCATTTTAGGCCAAGACTATCCATTAAATCTACAAGGAGGCCTTCATTTATGGCTCCGTCTAAGAATAGTTGACCGACAGCTGCACCATTTTTGTACTGTTTTTCTTTTTTATACAACTCTTCGTCACTGAATCCGGAACGTCCTAACCCATATATGACTTCGTGCGACGCTTCAAAAGCTAAATCCTTTAACGAACTCACTAATCGTTCAACCGCACTAGGTACGTCTCTTGCAACCGGTCGAGCAGCCTCTCTATAATTCATCCACATGACTACACTGCCAACTGACGACTCAGGGCTTCCACTTCGATGTCGCACTTTACCATAGAACTCGCGAACGTTAGCACTTCCACCATACACGCAGTCTTTTCAGAGTTCTCCTCCAGCTGATCCACTACAGACCATACATTTACTAAACAGTCTCCACAAAGGTTTGCTACACCCTTCACTATCTCTTTATAGAAACTCTCAAAGTGTAACGCTTTTAATTGTGCGAATCGCACTTCCACGAATTTCTGCAAGCGCCACAATTCTTCTACAGTTTCGCTCGCTAAACGCACCTCTGACAAGCCCACTTCCTCCAATTTGATTATTTTCCTTGTCTGGATCGCTTCAAATACAATGCTCTTCTTCCCTATTTCCAGAGCTGGCCACTCACCGTCGAGAGAATAGAAGTAGTTGGAAATCACTCCCTGATTTGCAATCAGGGCTGTCCACTCCCATTCATTTAACTGCACCCAGTCATTTTTGGCACCCCGTATTATAATACTTGGGTTAAATTGCGAACTCCAATCAAACCCTACACTCACGTACTTAGAACTTGATTTATTTAATTTGTACGTCCTACTATTCAGAAGTTCTGGACAGAACAGTGGTTGCGGCTTTCGTGCTTTATTACTCTGAACTACCTCGATAGCTTTCAACAAGGCTTCCATTTCTGCAAGACTATCGGATGCTACTACCCTTGCAGACTCTTCTACGCGCTTTTATTTTCACATTTCCAAGGTTATATGTGGTAGGAGGTGAGCGTAAACGCAACCTTGAAGTCATGTTTACTGCACTACCTTTTTGGACTCAACAATTATGGGAACCTTGAGTTGAAATTCCACATATAACATATTTGGCTTGACTGCCCAAAATTTTAGCATATCACCCCTTTTTAATGTCATCCCAATCATTTCGCGAAAGTTATATGACCCCAACTTGTTGATATAAATTTCGGTATTTTCGGGATAAAGTAAGACGTTTGTTATTTCAGCATCACGGAAGGGAATAGTATATTCGATGTCACCATGCGGTAGGATGTACCATCTATCATAATTGACGGCAATGGATACTAGTTGTAAATCTCGTTCATAATATAAAGGCTCGCTTAGCTCTTCAACCACAAACACCTGCGGGTGTGACGTGGAATTCGCATGCATATGTTTGCCAAATTTATCGATAGGCATTGCTCAAGCGTCGAACTGGATATGAATACTGAAAGCGTGGGCTTCTACTTATAAAATATCAATAATCATAGACGTCGCTAGGAGTGCAATAAAAACACAGACACCTTTATATACATATATTTAATTAAACCAACAATAAGTAATATATACTACATCCCCATCTGCTAGCCGAGCGAGAAAGCGCTGGATGGGGACCTCTACATGCCGCCGCCACCACAGGAATGGGCCACCCTCGTATGTGGTGGGTAGCGTCCTCAGGAGGGTCGACTGCCATAGGCGCTCGCTTCCAAGACTCATGGAATAGTCTATTGTTACGGCAGCCTGGAGTTGACGAGCTGATGGAGGTCTCGGTTCGGAGGTGATGAAGTATTCAAACTCCTTGTAAAATGTAGGAGCATCTTCAAAGAGCGCATCAACAACAATATCAGGCATGATGACTGGTAGCCGTGGTGGAAAAACGTTACGCTTTATATGTGAATCTCAAGGTAAGACCCTTGACCTTCTACGTTCCCATCCTTGACTACGCTCCTATATTAAGTTGCCTGTTTTCTGTAACAGTCATCATAATCCTCCAGCACCTACCATAATCATCAAGCAGCTATGGCAACTAACTTTAAGAATGCAGAACAATTTTACCGTCATTTTCGCCGGTTTTTGGCTAGTTGCCCTCCAGCATCCTCTCAACGGTCTCTCCAGGCAGTGGTCACAATGGAGTACCCCTTGAACCTACAAGGAGAGACCCTAGCGGAGACGACCACCTTACGGACGTGGCCTGCAGTCTTCGACGGATCGTCAGCTGTGTGGTGGCAGACCAACATCTTCAAGCCAGTGGACCGGTACCTAGGCCTACTGAAGGATGGGGAAGTTACATATATAACTTATACTTGGAAATAAATAAATATATTTAGAAATATTTCTGTGGTTTTATGTTAAAGTTTCGAGATTGTGACCTTGAATTGTAGAATATAAAACTTTCACAAACGTGTGCGTAGTTAGTTGCCATCATGAGCTTAGAACCTCGACATCCAGAATTTGGGAGCTACTCCAAACGGCTACGAACATTCGGCGATTGGAGTCGAGGTCAAACTCCAGAATCGCTAGCAGGTGCCGGTTTCTTTTGCATCAGCGATACGATTAATTGTGTACAGTGTTTCTACTGCGGAGTTCAAATTTCTGGTTGGGAGCGCAATGACAAACCCCTATCTGAACACCTCCGTTGGTCACCCAACTGCAAAATTGCCAAGGTCTACCAGCAATTACAAACCATCGAAGACTTGACTTATCAACTTTTCGATGCGTTGCATTTTTCCCCAGGAGTAGATGTGGCTGGCAACAATGGAACGGGTGCGGCCGACAAAACAAAAGGTTGCTGTTGTCATAAGTGATGCAAAGTGCGGCGCCAAACCATTCACTAGTTGCCATCGACTTGTTGAACATGCTACCAATACAATTTTTGGTTGCTCTCGCTGCAGTTCATGATGGGATTCTCTACGTCCTTCAACCGCCGCGGTGCAGTTCAGCTTCTTTCGCCTACAATGATGGAGTGCACAACGTGACGTGGCGTAAAATGGATACCAGTTCCTTGACAACTATTTCCGTTTTTAAAATACAAGTGAACAACTTTACTGAACATAACGTTTTAACGTTCAAGATAAAATACCATTTCCCTTCATATGCGGTAGATACGAATTGGCAAACGATTTTGCTAAAAAATAAACCTGATGTCTTGAAGAAGCTGCTCTCGCCCGCGGATAATTCCTGCTGTATATCTACTATTGTTTTAAGCACTATTTTATTCGCTCTAATGTGTATGTCTGTAACGTATTTCTTAATCTGTTGGTATTATAATCATTTAGTCTAGCCACTACTGTAATTACTCTTTGTATGTGCATCTTAAATATAACTTTTTTTATTAAATTATGTGTATCTTTTACTCTACGAAGGTGCTCTGGATGAGTAACCAAATCTTCTATCAGACTCGATGGTCTAGAGGTAAAGATACCCTCGGCTGCAGATTGCGGATATACAGGGAGACCTAGGTTCGAATCTTAGTCGAGTCATAATTTAGACATGAAGTATCCTAGGCGTTTACTTCATGCCTAATTTTTTAAATAAATATGTTAAGCGCAGTCTGTTCTAAGCACTACTTAACTCTTTCTATGCCCTTGGCCGTAAACGCGATCTTGACCTTGAATTTTTTTAAAGTAGCCTCAACCTCGAACGCGGGTTTGACCCTGAACGTGGCCTCGCTCCGAACGTGGCCTCGCTTCGAACATGACCTTGGGCTTGCACGTGGCCTCGCCTTGCATGTGACCTTGGGATTGAACGTGGCCTTGGCTTTGAACTCAAGGCCAAGTGGTGGGGGGAGGTTCCAGAACCATCCACTTCCCTCTACTTTCACTCCAGCCTGCACGCTCAGCTGCAGCTGCAGGTCCCTGGATAAAACCTAACTAAAGCTAAGTGTTACCATTTTCTACATTTCACATTCAACGCTTTGCAGTATAACTGTCATCACTCGAGAAACCTCAGCCTTCATGCGAACTGCGAACGCATCTACCAGAGCCAACCCGGATGCCTTCTGCCACCCCTGTGAAGTTAACACCACAACTTCAAAAACATTTTTTTTTCAAGAGTTCCCGTTGCTCCCCAAAGAGTTCTAGAGTTCCTTGCTATGTATTTAAGAGAAGAAAATGTGGATCGAAAATTTGGGGTGCTAACTTCACATTTTCTTCGGACAACTACCACTATAACTTTTGTTGAGTCCTACTTATTGAAAAATGTCATTACACTTTTCGATAGAACTCGCCAGGGTGCTACTATAACTGTAACAAAAAAAAAAGATTTTAAAAAAAATTAGAAACCAGAAACAATATCTTTTTAATTTTTTTAAAGTTCCGGTAGTTCTAATGGCAGTTCTAGTAGCACCCCGGGGAGTTCTATCGATAACTTTAATAACATTTTTTTATAGAACCCGAAGAAAAGAAGTTACGCCCAATTCTGTGTTAGTATTTTTGCAAAACGACGAAGTCCTGAAAGCAAGTTTTTAAAAGTTCCGGTAGTTTTAATGAAAGTTCTAATAGCACCCCGGCGAGTTCTATCGATAACTCTAATAGCATTTTTTGATAGGACCCGAAGTAAAGAAATTGCGACCATTTCTATATTAGTATTTATACAAAACGACGAAGTAATAAAAGCAATTTTTTTAAAAGTTCCGGTAGTTCTAATGGGAGCTCTAATAGCACCCCGGCGAGTTCGATCAATAACACTAATGAAAAATTTTGATAAGACTCGAAGTAAAAGAGTTACGTTAATTTTTATGTTAGCACTTTTACAAAGCGACCAAGACCTGGAAGTAATTTTGTACAGTTCCGGTAGTTCTAATAGGAGTTCTAGTAGCACCCGGACGAGTTCTATCGATAACTCTAGTAACATTAAATTTTGCTGCGATACACGGGAGCAGAATGCGGAAGTGTAGATCTGTTCTAACGAAAATCGGGAGTCTTAACACGTAACTTTTTTACTTCGAGTCTTACCAAAAAATGTTATTAGAGTTATCGATAGAACACGCAGGGGTGCTACTAGAACTCCTATTAGAACTACCGGAACTGTAAAAAATTACTTCCAGGTCTTGGTCGTTTTGTAAAGGTGCTAACACAAAAATACGCAGCATTTTTTTACTCTGAGTCTTATCAAAATTTGTTATTAGAGTTATCGATAGAACTCGTCCGGGTGCTACTATAACTCCTATTAGAACTACCGGAATTGTAAAAAATTACTTCCAGGTCTACGTCGTTTTCTAAAAGTGCTAACATAGAAATAAACGTAACTTTTTTACTTCGAGTCTTACCAAAAAATGTTATTAGAGTTATCGATATAACTCACAGGGGTGCTACTAGAACTCCTATTAGAACTGCCGGAACTGTAAAAAATTACTTCCAGGTCTTGGTCGTTTTGTAAAGGTGCTAACACAAAAATACGCAGCATTTTTTTACTCTGAGTCTTATCAAAATTTGTTATTAGAGTTATCGATAGAACTCGTCCGGGTGCTACTATAACTCCTATTAGAACTACCGGAATTGTAAAAAATTACTTCCAGGTCTACGTCGTTTTCTAAAAGTGATAACATAGAAATAAACGTAACTTTTTTACTTCGAGTCTTACCAAAAAATGTTATTAGAGTTATCGATAGAACTCGGAGGGGTGCTACTAAAACTCCTATTAGAACTACCGGAACTGTAAAAAATTACTTCCAGGTCTTGGTCGTTTTGTAAAGGTTCTAACACAAAAATACGCGTAACTTTTTTACTCTGAGTCTTATCAAAATTTGTTATTAGAGTTATCGATAGAACTCGTCCGGGTGCTACTATAACTCCTATTAGAACTACCAAAATTGTAAAAAATTACTTCCAGGTCTACGTCGTTTTCTAAAAGTGATAACATAGAAATAAACGTAACTTTTTTACTTCGAGTCTTACCAAAAAATGTTATTAGAGTTATCGATAGAACTCGCAGGGGTGTTACTAAAACTCCTATTAGAACTACCGGAACTGTAAAAAATTACTTCCAGGTCTTGGTCGTTTTGTAAAGGTGCTAACACAAAAAACGCGTAACTTTTTTACTTCGAGTCTTACCAAAAAATGTTATTAGAGTTATCGATAGAACACGCAGGGGTGCTACTAGAACTCCTATTAGAACTACCGGAACTGTAAAAAATTACTTCCAGGTCTTGGTCGTTTTGTAAAGGTGCTAACACAAAAATACGCGTAACTTTTTTACTCTGAGTCTTATTAAAATTTGTTATTAGAGTTATCGATACAACTCGTCCGGGTGCTACTATAACTCCTGTTAGAACTACCGGAATTGTAAAAAATTACTTCCAGGTCTACGTCGTTTTCTAAAAGTGCTAACATAGAAATAAACGTAACTTTTTTACTTCGAGTCTTACCAAAAAATGTTATTAGAGTTATCGATATAACTCACAGGGGTGCTACTAGAACTCCTATTAGAACTGCCGGAACTGTAAAAAATTACTTCCAGGTCTTGGTCGTTTTGTAAAGGTGCTAACACAAAAATACGCAGCATTTTTTTACTCTGAGTCTTATCAAAATTTGTTATTAGAGTTATCGATAGAACTCGTCCGGGTGCTACTATAACTCCTATTAGAACTACCGGAATTGTAAAAAATTATTTCCAGTTCTACGTCGTTTTCTAAAAGTGATAACATAGAAATAAACGTAACTTTTTTACTTCGAGTCTTACCAAAAAATGTTATTAGAGTTATCGATAGAACTCGCAGGGGTGCTACTAAAACTCCTATTAGAACTACCGGAACTGTAAAAAATTACTTCCAGGTCTTGGTCGTTTTGTAAAGGTTCTAACACAAAAATACGCGTAACTTTTTTACTCTGAGTCTTATCAAAATTTGTTATTAGAGTTATCGATAGAACTCGTCCGGGTGCTACTATAACTCCTATTAGAACTACCAAAATTGTAAAAAATTACTTCCAGGTCTACTTCGTTTTCTAAAAGTGATAACATAGAAATAAACGTAACTTTTTTACTTCGAGTCTTACCAAAAAATGTTATTAGAGTTATCGATAGAACTCGCAGGGGTGTTACTAAAACTCCTATTAGAACTACCGGAACTGTAAAAAATTACTTCCAGGTCTTGGTCGTTTTGTAAAGGTGCTAACACAAAAAACGCGTAACTTTTTTACTTTGAGTCTTATCAAAATTTGTTATTAGAGTTATCGATAGAACTCGTAGGAGTGCTGCTAGAACTCCTATTAGAACTACCGGAACTGTAAAAAATTACTTCCAGGTCTTCGTCGTTTTTTAAAAGTGCTAACATAGAAATAAGCGTAACTTTTTTACTTCGAGTCTTATCAAAAAATGTTATTAAAGTTATCAATAGAACTCGCCGGGGTGATACTAGAACTCCCATTAGAACTACCGGAACTTAAAAAAATTAAAAAAATATTTTTTTCCGGCTTATATTATTTTTTTTTTAAATTTGTTTTTTTGTTAGAGTTCTAGTAGCACTCCGGCAAGTTCTATCGAAAAGTGTAATGACATTTTTTAATAAGTATGACTGAAAGAGAGTTATAGTGGTATTTGTCTGAGAAAAATGTAAAGCTAGCACCCAAAATTTTCGATCCACATTTTTTTCTTTTAAATACATAGAACTATTTTTAAAAATAGCCAGGAACTCTAGAACTTTTTGGGGTGCAACGGTAACTCTTGGAAAAATTAACATTTTTTGAAGTTGTGGTGCTAACTTCACAGGGGTCCTTCGCCGCAGTAAAACGCTACCAGCCTGCATAACTAAAAGCTAAGTGTCTCAAATAAATAAAAAACATTTACAAAATTCTCTGTAACAGGGCTCTGTCTGTTTGTCGGCAACCTTGCACAGCATTCTCGCCTTTTCATAATTCCCATTTCCATGGCATATGTTGATCAAATGCGTTCAACGGCCACGACTACACGCATTCATATCAATCATGACCGGATTCGTTCAGCAGCGTGCAACTAAATGCGCTCATGTGCGTCCCATCTCTGCATGCGCCTTTACCGATCACTGCGATACAACCTGCATATACGCAACCTCTATCGAAAACATCGGTCGCTTGTCCGGGAAGATGCGTGCATTAAAGACGCGTACGCACACTGCTGCTTCCGCGTCATTCTTTTTTTTCAAGGTGCATTTCCAAATTACTACGCATTGCGTTTTTCCAGCAACTCACTTTTCCTTTGCATGTTTTGCACTTTTGTCATCGGCCACTTCCGCAGTTGCTACCGTACCCGCGACCTGAGCTGGTCCAGTGCGTGCAGCAAACCCTTGCTTGGTTCAACTATTGGCTCTCACACATTCACAGCGGCGTTCGCAGCCTGCTGCCTCTTCCAGCACGCACCCATGACCTACTCTGGTCCGTGCATGCAGCAGCAACTCATGTCCGGTCTTGTATCGTCCCCAGGCATGTCTCTTGCGATTACTGCGATACAACCTGCATATATGCAACCTCCAACGTAAACATCAGTCGCTTGTCCGAGAAGACGCATACAATAGACGTAACACACTTCTGCAGTTGCAAACCTAGTTAAGTTTCCTTCAGTTTGTCAACACACAAATAGCTACATGTCACTTGTAGACATTGACGAGACAGTCAGTTTGATTCGGCTAATCCCGCCTACTTTTTAGATCAACAAAGCTTCCACGCTTCCATGTGTTTATTTGTTTGTTGCCTATTGTTTTTTTACTCTTTCTTGAATACGATTGCCTTTTTTCTCTCTTTTCCAGATTTCATGTCGGAAATAGAAGGAGACACTCGATTAACGACCAGACTCGCGTGTCCAGTAGCAGTGTGTGTGAAGTGTTGTGTTATTTATTGTTTATTGTTACCTTTACCTATTGTTACCTTGTGTTATGAGTTATTGTTATTAGTTTCTAAGGATTGTTAAAAAGATCCAGGAGGTTTTGTAACTAATTATAATCCTGTTACTTTCATACGGGGTTATATTAGTTTTCCTACATGGCCTCCATCCCACCTTTTCTTTTTTTTGGGGGACTAATGTAACAAATCATAGTTGCTATATCCATATTGTGTAGGCAACTATCCTTAAACAAAGTTAAAACAAGTTTATTATATGGGTTTCATGAAACAATAAACGTTTTATTCTAACCTCTATAAATAATCACCTATAATACCATGAGTAGTCAAAGTTATGTCGACTATTTTTGTGATGGTATCACGAATGTCCATTGCGCTTTGGTACGATTAGGACGAGTGCGCTAGTACGAGTCCTAACCCCAAGCGCAACGGACATGAGTAGTGATACCAAGTCAAAGATAATCTACTTAACTTTGACTAAGAATGGCATTCGAGGGACTATTCAATGAACCAAACTAATTTTTCAAATTATTTTTCAGTAAATATAGCAACAAACAAGGTGATTTCTATAGTAACAGAAAACTAAAATTGACTTTTTCTAATAAAAATCACATATGTTTAGAATATTCATTTGAAGACCTTCTAGGAAGATATATCCGCTGATATTTTTTTGATTGGTCAAGAAATGTCAAATTCTGGATTTTCATTGGTCACTCTTTGACAGATAACAGGTGAATTGAATAGTCATATTTATATAAGATTTAACGCCCAAAAGGCTGCCAATCTTATAGTACAAGGTACGGAAATGGGGCGGGTATGAAAGATATTTCTAGAGCTACGAGAGTTACATAAAAATCGCTGCAGATATGAAAGTGGTTCACATTGTGAAAATATTTTTGATTACATAGGGTGTGGTCTCAAGGAATTTTTGGTTTTGTCTATTGCGAGCCAATCTTTCCTTCCAGCCTATAACCCCCCCCCCCCCTGTTTTCACCCAGAACTAACTGGAACACCTTTTTACCTGGCTGAGGGGCGCAAAGATTTTCACATACAATCTCATAAGGCATTAATCCTTTCCAGAACTTTTTTTGAGTGCGTTCCAACAACGTCGTATTAATTTGACCGAACGGGACGCGAGAGCAATTTAGGACGTTGTTGGAATGCACCAAAAATAATTTCCGGATAAGAATTAATGCTCGAATGCAGATTCGGTAAGAAAATCGTAACGACACAAACCCTCGCAGTTAGGTTGGTCTACCTACAAAAAATTTCCAAGAAATGTTGTTGTTGTCTTGGTTACGGCTCGTGAACCAATTTTTCTATTAGTCGTTAATGATTGTCGTACGATTTTCCTTAGTAACAATCTAGCATTAAATCTAGAAAGTCTGTAAAACGAATCCTGTAGAAACTTTCTTCCAAATCGATTCGGCTCACAATAGATGCCTTATATTTCACTGACTTTTCGATCTTTTGTTTATTAGAGATATGCGGTCTGCTTCTTTTGATTCCTCGTTGCTTGTTTCGCAATTACTATATTATCCCTTTTTGTGGTTGTGGTTCTTGTTGGCTTAGGGTTATCTTTTCTAGAGAACTATGCCATTCTCCACGTAATGGAATTATTTCTTTTGCCAATAATGTTTGCATTAATGCACTAGTTAGGTGGTTAATAGATACAATTCTGCACAAATTCTTAAGAAGACTTTTAGAATCATGGACGCTGTGAATAATTTATAACAAATTGATATAGAAATTGCGTGTTCTTATTCAAATTGGAAGTAGTATATTCCTAACAAATTATTTAAGTTTCAATTGCTTTAAGCAGAATTAAATTCTAATCTTAACTGTGAACAAAGATTCAATTAAACAATATTTTACTCTGCACCAATATTAATTGTAATGACAAGTGCTAACAGTATTAAAATAAAATCGCATTTAAAATGAATACTAAAACTACCATTAGTTGAAAATAATATATGCACAACATATGCCCATAACAGGTCCTTCATCTGCATATTTCATACCCATTTATCCCTTGAACAATCGCGTCGTCTCCAATAATGCTATTCCAATGGAAACATATGTATTTAATTGCGGAGAAAGGTATTGAATGGTGTGGCTTTTCGCAGACACAGCGAGACAGGGGTGGAGCAATTCTTCATTCCGGGCTTAGGGGCAGTTTTCGAGCAGTTAGTAAAAGATAAATGGGGTCGGTACATTATGCGTCGTGAAAGCTCAGCCGTTCGTAGGCAGAAGAGGAGCCACAGCAATTACGTGGGCGTGTGAGAAATTCCGTGCATGGCATTAGGAGCGGACTCAAGTCGTAGCGACCACAAACCGTTGCTGATGGTCTAAGGGTGCAAACCACTCCTATAATTAACAGTTTGATTGTATTCACACGGCCGCACCTTGGACCGGAAAGATAGGGGAAAGTTGAAATACATTTGTGTGGACTGAATTAAATCATGGCCCTTTGGATTTCTCTAATGTAAGTTATCTGCTGAATGCAAAAAAGTGGACGACATATAATAAATTAAAAAATTGTCTTGAACATAGTAAGTAATTATTACAAAACAGAACTGCCTCTAAATACTTTTCCATTTTGAGCATTTATTAGAACGTATAGTTGGATATGCTTTGTTAATTTGTGGTAGGTTTTGGCACGTAACACAATTTCGAATTTTATGTGAACCCATCTAAACATTGATTGAAATTTATTTGTCTGGAACTATACTTTGCAAGTAGTCTTTTTATCAAATCCAATATATCTAATATTTTTCAAAATCTGCTTCTACATATTGTTTCCTTACAACAAATGTAGTGGTGTCCAGCAATGGAACACAACATATCAATTTCCAGGTTTTGAGCTCCAAGAATAATCTTGGATGCAAACTTATAACAGATTGTATTAATACGTGTTCATCAATATTAACTACTAATGCTTTGCATTTCTAGTGAAATAATAGTGGACAAATACAATAGCAGTCAGGCATGATTGCAAAAAAAAAACTTAAAAGCCCAAAACACGGCGATAAATGCGCTTTTTACACGTGACACATTTTTCGACTTACCATTTCAACTCTTGCTGCCAAGAAAAGCTTACTCTTCAGATGAAGTTCGACTGTAAATTAAATTTGCAACTTAAGTGACATATTAAGTTTATTCATAATATAGTAATAATCAATTGAGAAAAGTCACGTACCAGCCAAAATCTTATAGACCTAAAAGCCTTTCTTCCACAATGTCTCAGGTATATGGAGAACGCTGTGGCCTAATTTTAGTGCTTAACCCTAGTAACCCCAAAACCGGGTCAAAAATGACCCAGGATTCAAATTTTCTTGTACCATTTTTTTTCAGATGCTATTACGTCGTTTTGCTTCTAGATATGCTATTCCTATGCTGTCTGTCACCGTATGCCATAAATAAAAATTTACAAAACGGTACCTAAAATTTTTTATTACTTTCTTTGCGTAAAGGGTCAATTTTGACCCATTTCGGTACTTCGCGTGTTGTAGTCAATTAATGTTTTATGCCTGCTCGTACATGTCGCTGCATGCATGAATTTCATTGTAAAGTGCCGTCTGGCGAATTTTGCCTGTTAGTGCATGTGCATGCATGGATTTTATTGGTAAAAAATGTTTGAGGAATTTACAGGAATTATACGTTTGTCGTATGTCTATATAAAAGCAGGGTTCAAAATTTACTTTCAGTTTGCTGTTACCATTTGGTCATAATAAATCCATATAAAATTCCGCTAAGTGACGAGCAACTAGCTAAGCTTTTAGAATAAAGTGATTATAGTGACGAAGACGTTCCTGAAGTGTGCAGTGAAGTAGACGATAATGAAGAAGTTGAGAGAATCGGTGACAGTGAATTTGGAAGTGAAGTTTCCTGTTCTGAAGACTCGGATGATGAACTCGTTGCTGGAGCTAATAATGAGAAAATAGATGGGAGAATGTGAACATATGTGTCCGATACAAAAAGGAAATCTAAACAAGTGAATATACTTCTTGAAACGGAAGGACTTCCACAATGCAGTATGAATGTACAGTCTGTTCTCGATGTATTTTCGCTTTTTATTTATTATGTATGCATGATAAATATTAAATATAAGAAACGTATTACATATTTTATATATGTAAAGAGGGCAAAAAATGTTTTAAACAATTATAAATAGCAAAATTATGCAGTGGGTCAAAAATTACCCATTTTGGTACTTGGCGTTCTCTCAATTTTGTGGGGTTACTAGGGTTAAGCACTGTTGGCACCAGCTTACCTTGAAAAAGGTAAACTGAGAAAATCTAATAAAGTACCTCAATCTACAGCAAAAACCTCCAAACATAACAGCATAGCTCATTTGCTAGATTGTGATAATACTACGAGAAATGTCGGCATATGAGTATCTGTGGGAGCGTTAGCTTTGTTTTTTGATGACTAAACATAGTTTTTTTATATTGAAATGCATGAGGTCTGATGTTATTATATCTTGCTAGCAATATAGCTTAACCATGTTTCTTATATGTCTCAGTATGTATTAAGTGGTTACGAATGATAAATGTTCCCACGAGTACGTGAGTGAATATACCGGGTGGCTATAAATATCTGATATCACATTACCTTTGGAATCAACACCGCTTTATTAAAGTGATGAATCCAACTAAATTAAATGTCATTAATGTCATCACAATTAAAATTCCTATCTGTCAAAAATTATTACAGATTGCAATAAGTATTGAAGTTAGAACAGGAGATTTTTATAATCGAGTCGTAGGCGAAACTGCAGAATCTGGGACACATTCCCCTCCTCTTATTTGCATTTTATTACATTTTATACCAATATTTATTATAATTGAAATATGTATAATGCTAACCAACATTTATAAGTAGCTAATTCCATGGCTACCGGGACCTCAGATGTTTATGGCCACCCGGTATAAGGCAGCTGATTTCAAGTAGCGGCCACCGCGTGGTGTTTGACCGCGAAGTCAGTCGCATTTTGAGTTCGCGACTACGAGTATACGTATCGTCCTAAAATCCCTGATTTAAAAGAGCATTATTAAGTGCCTGCAGCCGATGCCCGTTGCATATTAAGCGGGGGTGCAGTTTTTGAGAGCGAATCATCACCTCGGGGGCCATTCTGTGTTCCAGTCAACACAGCCCCAAGCTGCAATTTTGACCGCAAAGAGCCACACGGCGCTGTCCCCGGCTCTTTAGCAGAAATATTAAAACCAGTTTAGTTTCTATCTATATTGATAATGTTTTTACTATGCAACAACTTATAGAGAAGAGACGAGATATTGGGGAAGAAACCATTTCGCCTTTATCAATTTACAGGGATGTAGCGTATCACCTTTACTCTTTAATTGCTACTTAGAATGTGTCTTACAAACCTGGAAGAGAAGTTGCCAAGGGATGGGCATTCCAACCTCCGACCAAACCTTGTACACGTTAAGTTATGCGGATGAGCAAGTACTAATGGCTCAAGATGCATATGATCTGAAATTCATGCTACAACGGTTAAATAATACTTATGAACAATGGGGTTTAAAAATCAACATGGAAAAAACTGAATATTTAGTAGTAAATTCAACAGCAAAGTTTCAGATATTAATTAACGACACAACTATTAAACAAGTGGATAATTTCAAATATTTGAGAGTCGTAATAACATCGGACGGATTAGGGCCTACAGAAATAAAATCAAGAATTGAACAAAGTAAAAAAGTAATAGGATGCCTTAATTCGATATGGTGGGATAAACACATTTCCCAGAGAACAAAGAAACATATAGGTATATCCCTTGTAGAACCAGTGTTATTACATGGGTCGGAGGTTTGGACCTTGGGCGCTGACATAAAGAAAAAGCTCAATACGGTTGAAATGAATTACTTGAGAAGAAGTGCGGGCATTTCCAGATTGGATCATATCAGGAACGATGAGATCAGAAGAATAATGCAAGAGGAAGAAACAGTCCTTGACAGAATCGAAAAACGAGGTTTAAAATGGTTCGGACATCTCCTCCGGATGGAAAATACTAGATGGCCAAAGAAAATATTCGAATGGAGACCACCGAGTAGGAGAAAGAGAGGCAGACCCCGACGATCTTGGAATAAAGGCATGCGGCAAGCTATGGAGATCCGGGGTTTGACGCAAGAAGATGCAGAGGACAGAGATGCATGGCGTGGGGGGACGGGAAGGCGGCATCTTGCTGTATAATACCGTTATATATATATATATATATAGTTTCTATTTAAAATCACAATACGAAGTCAGACACAATCGCGACATCGTAGACAGTTGTTTACGTTCCCCAGATGATGGGAAATTACACACAACCAGTACGCAATTATTGCGTTATTTGCTAACTCAGCGTGGCCTCTTGAATTGACCGACACCACGCAGCGCTTTCAGTAACAAGCGCATTTCAAGAATAGACAGCTGGGTCTAGTTTATTTGTGCATTTTATTTAAATACATCTCACGCTATCGGCGTTTGACTTTGCATCGACAGTTGAACATTGGCGCACTATTAAGGCGTTTTGATGCATGTAGCCTACAGCTTTTTTATATGAATAGGGCGTATTTTTACATATATTTTTATGTAATAACGCGACGTCGTTTATTCATGTTGTTTTATGTACACGTATTTATTTGTATTTGTGTGCTTCTTACAGATTATATATCTTTGTATGTTGGGTTTTTATTGCTGGTAGTGTTTTCATGCATAATTTCAGCATTCCAGGTGACCACGAGCAAATCCAGAACACTATTAGCTTCCCTTAGCCGCACTGACGATGTTAGCAGAATTTTATGCCTCTACGACTATTTAAGCTAGCAAACCCAGGGCCATATAAATTAATAGTACAGTAGAGTATAGGGCTAAGTAAAATTACTGTTACAAACAACAGCAAGAAGTGCATACGTTGGCTCCAATTTGCTACCTATTTGACTGTTTAGTTGAAAGTGTATTCAGTTATTATTAACAACAATTGAATACTTGACAATTTATAAACAGTTAGTGTTTTTCGTGGTATTTGCAATTTATGTAAATATATACCTACTAAACTTAATAATAAGTACGAAATAAAAATATTTGCAATAGTAGAGGCTAAAGATTTACTACTTGAAGGTGGAGGTTAAGCATGGTCAAACCACAGGGTCCTTTTAGAAGTAGTGATTCACCAGAAGATAGTTTATCGTTTATTCGAACCCATAAATAAAGCAGAAAGAACTATTACCCCAGACGATTGGCATATTAGTTATATCACTTCCCAATAATTTGCTAGAAAAACAGTAACGCCTTTAGGGACACTTAAACAAACAAAAAGTTAAGCTGACGCGGTCGGACTATTTAACCTGTCAAACTGACACTCTTTTATTATTGTGCAACAAGTTATCGACATATAACCCGATAATATCGAAGCACTTAGAGTATTACTTCTGATAAGAGAATTACTCGGTTCTTGGCGAAGAACTCGTTTTTAAAGCGATAACCATACCTGATTTATATATGTCCTACGTTTGGGAATTTAATACTAAATAGCTGAGGAGCAGCTCAATTTCAAATAAGGTATAAACTTCGCTGGATCGATTCTATGCGCCTTATTTAGTAAATTTAACTTTTTAGCTTTGATAATTCCTGTATACAATTCATTTCAGTAAGGTTAATTGTGATGCAAAGTATTTATCTGTGCATATAACAGCTGAGGCCTCTCAATTTCCTAATAGTATTTTTGCAAATCCTCATTTGTGCATGACAATAAATTTATTAAATCGGTAGTGACGTTTGTTTAGCTTGCTGGTTAGATTGAACCTAGTGTTGTCTGACGGCAGCAACTAGCGACCGTCTATTTAGTAGTTCAAGTTATCAGCCGAACATCCGGATTCCCTCATAAAGCAGTTCAATACTCAACGAGCACTTTCATGAACATTGCACAGGCAATGGCAGAATGATTCGACACTTCAACCAATCGAGGATAATCTTCCCTGAGAATAGCAATGACTATAGATCCCTCTCTTATCAAATAGAATATTATATAATTTACATGTTATTCATAATGTACATAAATAAATATAAAAAATAGCAACTGGTTAAGAATAAAACTGCAATAAATCTGATGCTATTAATAAAAAGTAGCACCACATTTAATAATACAAACAGCCGTATAACATAATATGCTTGAGTGTACTCCTGCTCCATTGTAATTTTTCGATGCGCTTTTAGCTGATGACATTGCGTTTTCGCTAAGTGCCCGTTGTTGTTCAACTTAGCCCGGAGCATGCAAGTCAGTACTTGTTTGCTTGGACACAGACATTCAAGTGCATCCATTCAGTAAAGTAATGCGCCCAGTTTGGCTTGCGATGTTACGTTCCATCCCTGTCAGAAGAAGTCATTTACAAAACCGACAAAACGACCGAAAATTTATAAATGGCGTGTTCTGGCAGCTCGTCTCCCAGTGCATTAAGTCCGCTTTATGAGATCCTTATGACACTTGCAGCTTTGAAGCGAGCCGGACGGACATAGCATTAATGGCTTTAATTAAGCGAAGTATATGAAGCGTGGGAGCTGCGCCTTGTAAAAAGAGTAAACAAATTCGGGCGGATAAATTAAAGGACAATCGGGGTGAACACAACAAGATGGATTATCTGGAGCTCATGGAGCAAAACTGAAATTAGTTAGCTCGCGATTGCGATAGACCGCAGGTTATTTATGATCGCGGCCGAATTGTTCTTTAATTAACAGAATGAATTTGGAGAACGCCATTAATTGGATTTAAATCGATAAGGTAACAGTCGTGTGTCAACACGTGGTGCTTTTGCAGCCTGAGGCCCAAATCGCTTTGTCGAAACATTGCGGAATGGTTTTTAAATTCTCTTCCCTGCAAAGTTCAAAACAAAAGACATTGACATTATTAGAATTAGAAGCAAAACAAGCAAAAAAAGAGAGAAACGATATTCTGGAAACGAGGATGGGTTTTAAATTAACTAAACTTTAAAAAATTTCATGCCAGCAAGGTACGCAGAGGTGGTTGAACTAAATTAATTCTATATATGCAACACAAATTTGGAATTTAATCAAACAGTTTAGCTTCGAATTATTATGATATAGGTAGCAACAAGTTTGTTAAGTTCAAGTTAAATCCAAAAACCAAATTATTACTAGAAACAATTCAATGAACAAATAGTATACGGAGTTATGAAGGAAAAAATGGTGTGACCGAATAGGAGCGCTCGGAATCGAGTCAGGCGAAGTTTGTCAAACAAAAATATGACCTCTGCCAAGTTAACACCATAAGCTCAGAAAAAGTATTTTTTAAAGAGTTCCCGTTGGACCCCAAAGAGTTATAGAGTTCCTTGCTATTTCCAAAAATAGTTCTATGTATTTAAGAGAAAAAAATGTGAATCGAAAATTTGTGGTGCCAACTCCACTTTTTCCTCTGACAAATACCACTATAACCCTTTTTCCCACATACTTATTGAAAAAGTTCATAACACTTTTCGATAGAACTCGTCGGGATGCTACTAGAACTGTAACAAAAATAACCATTTTCAAAAAGAGTTATAAACCGGAAAAGAATATCTGTTTTAATTGGTTTAAGTTCCGGTAGTTCTAATGGGAGTTCTAGTAACACCCCGGCGAGTTCTATCGATAACTCCAGTAACGCTTTAATGGGATGCGAAGTAAAAAAGTCAACGAAAATACGCTCGCGTGTGAATTGGGTTGTATATTAAAAAAGTATAATTCGGTGTTTTCCATTTTTTTGAAAAATATGCAGGAAGACAGGTCAACAGCCAATTACACGAAAAACGAAATAAAATACAAATAAAAAAATTTTGTATCAGAGTTATTCCACCCTCAAATTCAAATTCAGAAATTTGCCGCGTAAACGACCAGCACCAACATGGCGGGTGGCATACGTCACTACTCATATCGGAGTCACTGGACGCGCAATTATTCTATTGTAACAATGTTTTTGTGAGGTTGTGGGAAGTTTTATATTCATTTTTATTCATCAGTTTTCATTATTTTCGATCGATTTTCATAAAAATAAGTTAGTAAAACATTTTTAAATGCAGAAAGCACAAAATAAGTGGTGTTTTGTACCGGGATGTACGAGTACTTCTGTAAGTACACCAGAAAAGATATTTCTTTGTGTGCCCCAGAATTTTTCTCGAAAAAAGAAATGGTTCAAAGCTGCTAGAAGAGATATGCCGAAGTCGAAATCAATGTTTTACTGCTGTGAAGATCATTTCAAGGTGAGTCTATTTACCAAGGGCAACTTTTCGAATTTATAGAGCAGTATGATAAGTTTTGTAATCTTGCAGTTTGAAGAAGATATGGAGAATTTCATGAGGCACAAATTGATGGGAGGAAACATTATTCTGAACCCAGGGGTGGTACCACATATATTTGACTGTCAACCTGATAGAAAAAGAGCCAGTACTGTCGCTGATAGATTATTGCCTGTGAAACGAGAGCGAAAACAACTTATCAGTGAAGTAATTGCAGAAACTGATAGGAAGCAGCAAAATATGCCAATAATAACTGATGAAGATGAACCACGTGCCAGTACCAGCTATCAGCTACCAGTGGTGGGTGAATCTCATATTCAGTATACTTCAGAAGACTTTTTGGTGTCTACAGTTGTGGATCTATCAGAAAAACCACCAAAAAACAAGAAATGTAGAGATACAAGCAAAACCTACATATCATAGCAAGCAGATATTGTGTAACATGGGGAAAGTCACGCAAAATACTGCTACTTCACCAATGGAATCTTTTTATTCGAAAGATGCCAGTCTTCACCAATCAAGATTGCCCCTAATGTTAGAAAAATATTATTTTCCCAAATGGCTAGTAGTAGCAGTAATACAGAGGTGGAATCGATGAGTACAAGTTCTTTCATTGGAAGCACTGATAGTGATTATGTAGAAGTTGATTTTCCACAAGATAATAAAGAAGAACAATTAAGAGCATTGAATGTTACTCGGTCATTGATAGAGAAGAAACCAAAGAAATATACAGGAATTCCTGATCATTGGTTTCAACATATCATAAATTTACTCAATACAAAAAGTAAACTCAGTAAGGATAATTTAATGTTAACGTTGATGCAAATCAAACTGAATCATCAATTTTTCCTCTTGGGTGACATGTTCGGTATGTCCACTTGTAATGCTTCTAAAATTTTCAAAAAATCATTAATACAAATAGTGCCCGATCTGAAGACTCTGATATTTTGGCCATCTAAAAACAAGATACAATATTATTTACCCATCCCATTCAGAGCACGTTACAGCAATGTCCAATCCATTATTGATTGCTTGGAAATTCAAATACAAAAGCCAACAGATCCAGTTAAACAGGCACTCACATGGTCAGAGTACAAAAAGTGCAACACCTTAAAGTATTTGATTTCATCTACCCATGATGGATTCATAAATTTTATATCAAAAGGGTATGGTGGAAGAATAAGTGATTCTTTGTTAGTGGAGAAAAGTGGATTTTTAGATTTACTACCAGATGGATGCAGTGTGATGGCTGACAGAGGGTTTAAGGATATTGGCAAACAATTACATGACAGAAATTGTCAGTTAGTTAGGCCACCTAGTGTTTCTAGTTCAGTGAAACCCACAAAATCACAAGTGCTAGAGACTAAACGAATAGCTAGCTTACGGATTCATACTGAAAGAGTTATTCGTAGATTAAGAGAATTTGAGTATTTAAAACCACATGCAGTAATAGATCATAACTTTATAGGACTTACTGACCAAGTTATAGAGATTGCATGTGCCCTAATTAATTTACAAGGTCCTATTATAAAACAAACGTAAGTTTATTTTGAAAACCTGATAAATTTGTCAACAACAATGATGTTTCTTTATTACTGATAGTACTTATCATGTAAAATATGAAATGGTAATAGTATTTTTGGAAACATTATTTTATGCAATAAAATGTTCTATTGTTACAAATTTATTATTTCACTCCATATATGTATTAAAAACAAAAAGCTGTAAAGAACATGCATTCCTTATAATGAATTTTACATCCCCATTTATTATCTACTTTATTTTTGTTTTTATGTTTGTATATTTGTGAGCAATTTTTTTATTTTTAGAGAAATGTACCTACCTATTTACTTTTATTACATATTAATTCATTTCATATTTTCTACACTCTCATGCAGGCTAATTTTTAATCAAAATTCATTGATTTTTTTATTAAGGACTTTTTGAGTAACAGGTTATATTCAAAATACTTTTGTGATATCCCATTCCATAGAATTTCTTTTGTTATATTTTTTTTATTTATTTTGTTCACTTCTTATTAAAAGCCATACTGATTTAAAACAAATATATTTTCGAAGATATTTTATTATGCCTACCTAATCTAGATGGTGCCTAAATTAGCAATTTAAAATTTGTTTAAAATAGTGTTTTTGAAGGAATCTTTTCAGAAATGAAGCCTATATTGACAACCATTACATTCGAAGACAAAAAATTTGAGTAGTTAGACAAGTAGAAACAAAAAGAGAAGTTTACATGTTTCAGAACACAGGTTTTCAATAAGTGCAATATGTTTGGCAATCAAGATACAGTATTCTATAATAAAATTACTACCAGAAAGTGATTCACACTCATACAATTACTTAAAGATTTCAAAACAGATTTTTATTCATGAAACAGATTCATACAGTTTTGGAAATATAAATTTTTCCCAATTCTTCAAAGTTTCCTCTAAAAGTTGTTTTAGAAACATTTCATCATAGTCCTCATACAAAATTTGAATGTTCTTGGATTGTTCATAATCAGGGTTGGCAACAAAAAATATTCCACGTTTCCTTCCAGCACACAACATTTGCAACTGGATTTGTGCTTTGAACTTTGCAGCGATTTGGTTGTTCTTAATATAATTTTTCAATGATTTATCACTTGCTGGGCATTTCACTTCGACTACAAACTCTGAAGTAATAGCATCTGGTGAAGCTGCAAATATTGGATGAGATGGCAACATAAGCAAGCCACAATCTTTCAATTTTATTTTCAATTGATTTTCTAATGTCTTTAAGTCTTCCTTCTCCAAATGCCTGCCCCTCTGCATAAACTGTGTATCCTTCACTTTATATGCACCTATTATTGTTTCCACCAGAGTACCTTCAGCCACTTTGCAGTGTACAAATTGATGTAGCTTTGAGGCAGTAACACGTCCAAACCTGAATTCATGCCAAAGTGGAGAAACGGATTGTCCTCTTGTATGGATTTCTACTTCTTTGCACAGCTGCAAATTCATCTGCTCTGTAGAAAATGACAAGAAGTCTTCGAATTCCACTCCTCCCAGTGCATGAAAGCGAAATAAAAGTTTATAAATGGACAATCTGGTAAACTTGTCCTGCTCCTCATCAGATGCATATTTGCGAAACTGTCCTGCTACTTGTTCTCTTAATCCAATTTCAACAATTTCATCTCTGAAGGTTGAACTGCCAGCAGAAGTACTCTGTGGACATTCAATATTTGTGGCACTGAAATCAGCAGCTGTAATGAACTTCTGAGATGTACCAACTGCTGATAATCGTGGTTTTACCCAGTAAGAAGTTATTTCAGTTGGTGAAGATTCTTCACTTCTTCGGTGCACCCACATCAAAAATGCAAGTGCATGCTTACAACCACCTACAAACCAATAATAGATATAAAATAGCTGCTAATGATTTTTCACACAATCAATTACCTGATGAAGCAGCACAATTATTGCAGACGACATTCTTTGAATCGAAATTCCCAAAACATTACCTTTTTGGGGTGACCCCGTTATGTCGTATTTCTCAATCCCCCTCCCTTTACTCTGCTCTACTCTTCCGATAAACGGTCGCGAGACAAAGTAAACTTAAGAAAATGCTGCTACCACGCTATCGATAATATAGAAACAACTAATTATAATATAGAGTGTCACTAACGACTAACTATGAAAATATATATGTTATGTGTTATCTAACACCTTCTGTATTATACACAGAATTGTACCGGAACTTTAAGAAATGTTTCCAGGACATGGTCGTTTTGTAAAAATTCTGACACAAAAATATGTGTAACTTTTCTACTTCGAGTCTTACCAAAAAATGTTATTACAGTTATCGATAAAACTCTTCGGGGTGTTATTATAATTCGCATTAGAACTACCGGAAAATAAAAATTAAAAATATATTTTTCCGGTTAATAAATTCTTTTTTTTATCATTTTTTTTTTGTTACATTTCTAGTAGCACCTCAACGGACGTTTACAGCATCAAACCTAGACAAGATAAGGAAGACCCAAAGAGTAATGGAACGGCAGATATTAGGAATTTCGCTTAGAGACAGGAAAAGAAATGACTGGATAAGGGAAAAACAAAAGCCATAGATGCCATTGATCAAGCAGGGAGACCAAAATGGAAATGGGCCGGACATAACAAACGTATACAAGACCAACGATGGAATAACCAAATAGGGAAATGGCGACCATACATAGGGAAAAGATCAAGAGATAGGTCACAGAAAAGATGGAAAGACGACATAGTGAAACATGCAGGTTTCATGTGGAAAAGGTCGGCCCAAAACAGGGAAAACTGGAACCAGATGGGGAGGGCTATATCCAAAAATGGAAAGGATAGAAAATAGCCAAAAGAAGAAAGAAAGAAAAAGCACCTCAAGGAACTCTATCGTAAAGTATTATGGCATTTTTCAATAAGTATGACGAAAAAAGAGTTATAGTGGTATTTTGCCGAGAAAAAATCGAATTTAGCACCCCAAATTTTCGATTCACATTTTTTATCTTAAATACATAGAACTATTTTTAAAAATAGCAAGGAAAACTCTAGAACTTTTGGGAAGCAACGGGAACTCTTGAAAAAATAACATTTTTTGAACTTGTGGTGCCAACTTCACAGAAGAAAATATATGACATAATTTACATATCACGTAGCAGACGTCGAGGAGGCCTTACCGAAATATGACTCATTTACCTTTCTCACATTAACAATAGGTTCTTCGCACAATCCTCGTAGTAAAATCACCCGTTTACTATGGTTGGTAACCCTTGAAAGATACAGCGCAAATGCATAAAATACACAAAGTAAATACAATTGGTAAACAATTGATGGTGATTACTACATACCAAATTTAGAATGAATATATAATATGCAATAGGTAGTTTTCAATGCAGTTTTCACACGCAGGGTAAGTGCAGTGGTGGTAAATGTGCCCTCGGGTGCTCAAATAGAGCGAGAACGAAAACGAAAGAACACCAATAGAAGACAGAATTACGAAATATATAGTAACCCAAGGTTATAAATAAATAAATACTTAGAAAACAGAACAAACCTCAATTATAAGGAAATTCTACAATAACTTTACTTTTTAATAAATACCAGATACTAGATTAATTTGAACTACTTCACTTTTCGCTGAAATACGAGGGGGTTTACGCTAAAATCAAAATATTTTTTTTAAAGGAAGTAATTTAATATGTTATGTAGACTAAACCAGATTAATTTTTCAACATAATCTCCATTAACATCTACACATTTATTTCACCTTTGGATTAAAGTGTGAAATCGTTCAAAATAGAAACTTTATTCCTGCTGTCTAAACCAATTTAGGACACATTTTTAAATGCATTTTCTTCTTGAAATCGTTTCCCTCCAAGATGACTTTTAAGCATTTCAAACAAATGAAAATCTGAGGGAGCCAAGTCTGGACTATAAGCAGGATGGGGTTGAGTTTACCAGCCCAATTTCGTCAAAAAAATCTTCGTGGAAACGCGTCAGTTTCTGATCCTCAGAAAGTTTA